>CP130735.1:38330572-38622776 GCA_030553155.1 Nippostrongylus brasiliensis | reverse complement strand
AAAGATTAATGTGAAGTAGAAGATGGTTGGCGGCCTTAAGTCAGTGCCTTCACCTTTCTTCACCTTTCCAAACACGCCTTTTACCAATTTACCCGACTCCGGAGGGATAGAAGGCTTTGTAGTAAGGAATACAATTCCAAGAAACAGCATATGTGACAAGTAGAATTAGTGAGAAATCTCTTAAATATAATATCTTTTGAAAATATATAAATAATAATATATAAATAATACCTTTTATAAATATAATATTTTTTGTTACACCTCTAAACCCTATGCCCTATAATTAGCGATCGAAGCGAAGGTATGCTCAGTCGAAAGAGGATATGAGAGAAAGAATGAGCGAGGATCCATCGCTCGACCATGAGAGTGTCGCTGGCGGCTTTTACCACTGCACCACGAGCGCAACTGATTCGAATTCGAAAGAAACTCTACAACATCTTCAGTTTACGACTTTTTCTATATCAAAATATCGTGCATTATGTCTTGCAAGGGTACTATGACGCCAGTACCACTATGGCGGCTTAGAGGTGAATCAAAATATATTATATTTATAAGAGGTATCATTCATATATTTTCAAAAGATATTATATTTAACAAAAGATTGTACTTAAGATATTCCTTACTAATTCTTCTTGTCACATGTTCTGTTTCTGAAGTTGTATTCCTTATTACAAAGCCTTCTATCCCTCCGGTGTCGGGTAAATTGGTACAAGGCTTGTTTGGAAGGGAGAAGGAACTGACTTAAGACCACCGACCATATTCTTCTTCATATTAATTATTACCTTTACCTTACCCAGAATTCTGTCCACTTTCTGAATAAGTGTAAGTTAAATCGAGCTTTTAATCACTTGTGTGATGAAACCAATACATGAAAATCGAATATTATGCGACCTTTGCAATGGCGTGTAAAATTCAAATGCGTGGTGCATCTCCGAAAACGCTTGAAAGTATGACTTTTACGGTGTTGTAAGGTCGAAAGATTCACGGTTCATTACCAAATTCTAGCTAATCCTGGAATATTAATTTCAGCCAAGATGCACTGAAAACCTGGGATCGGTCGGATAGTATACCCTTATTCTATTTATCGTGAATCGCGGTGGGCGCACGAACGATTGCAATTTTTTTGGTTACCGATAGGTTCTTCAGGGTGAACAAGGACCTTAAAATCCTGCATTTTTCGAGTCTAGCTGTATAAGTTATAATGTTGAATTAGGTAGAAATAGGAAGAAAATGAATACCTTGCCATACTCGTCACACTTTGGAAAATAACCGTTGTCGAGAGTTTGGTTTGGTAGCTTCTTCACAGCGATTACAAGGTGAACACAATCTGAAACAAAAATTCTTACTTGATGTTCATCTTATAACTAAATCTTGATTGATTCATATCTCACAATTGTCCTATTGGATGTAGTAAATATGTACCTAGATAAATCAATAACTAAAAGACCAACGTGAAATTCTAGTTTCATTACCGCTTTTAGTGGGTTACTATCATATATACTAGAATCGATATAGTAATGATGGTGCTACGATCATCGCAAAAGTTGCGACTCCGGATTCGAACACGCGTCTCGATCCTAAATGGTGCTCGCGCGCTAACCACTCCGCTACTGAGACCACCCCTAATCTCCCCAACTGCGAAGGTCATTTGCACCCCCGTAGCACCTTCCTTGAGCCCGGAGGCTTTTAGTTCCAGTATTTTTCCGTGAGGGCCCGCGTGGTACAGTGGTAAGAGGCGCTGCTGTCACCCGCACGGTAGAGCGATCGATCCCGGCCCGGACTAACCAAGCCTTCCATCCCTCCGGGGTCGGGTAAATTGGTACCAGACTTGTCTGGTAAGGTAAAGGTAGTGCCCTGGTATAGCGGCTGGCCCCCGCAGTTCATTGTCTAGGTCAAATACGCATTCACTATGCCTCTACGACTTGAATGGAACACGAATTCCATTCATTTCCTTCCGTTTTGGATGCTAACATTCTGTAAAACTTATGGCACTATTTAACTTCACGGACACCAGTACTCGACTTTTTTAAGTCGTCGAAATTCGTTGAAACTTTGTCTATGGGGTTTTCTGGTGCCCTATACGATGGTGAAGTCCGTTTCCCAAACGGGGGTCGAATACGGTAGTTATAGGTGAGTACCTACCGACCATACCTGGGGAGACTTACCTATAACTACCGTATTCGCCCGCCATTTGAAAAACAGACTTTACCATCGTATTCAGGACACCAGAGAATCCCCATAGAAAAGTTTCGGCGAAATCAGTGATCCTGGCTGGACCACCAAAGTAGTCCACATGGGTGGTCCGAGACCACCAGGTGCTAAGCGGAACTTTAACTCGTGTTTTGGCCCCCAAATAACCCCAATAGACGAAGTTTCGCAAAATCGGTTGTCCTGACTGGACCACCCAAGTAGCGATTTGGGTAGTCCGAGGTCACCCACGTGAAAAACAGACAGCAGATTCGTCATCAGCGCCCTCAATTACCCGCTGTGCAAAGTTCCAGCGAATTTCGACGACTGAAAAACATCGAGTACTGGTGTCCGCTAAGTTGAATAGTGCCATAATTTTTTTACAGAATTTCAGCTAAACCATCCAGAACGGGAGGAAATAAATGGAAAGTAGCGTACGACCCAAAATTATGTACAGTATTCGACCAATCTTTCACGGTAAGAGCTGGATCAAAACATCGAGACCTAAAAAGCAAGATTCACCGGTGCTGGGTGGGTCGTTGGTTGCAGCGTTCTGGTCTACAATACTGCGTCGACTCTATGGTGTTTAACATGTTATCATATTCTATCAATGTATCAATGTCGTGGTGTGAACAATTGTGTAGAGTTTACATGTCGAATATGTCGAAACCGATCGAGCTGATAATGGTAGATATGACAACGATAACATGTTAGAGTCAACGTAATGTTGCGGCTCACCACCATACACCTCCCAACCCACATAACGCTAACTCACCACTATTCTGAAAACTTCAGAAGCAGAAACGAATTAATAATACTCAAAGAATGCTCAGAATACTTTTCTGAAAAACTACATCGGCTAAGTTTCTTACCACCTTCCACAGTTCCATTTCATTATCTCACGGTTGTTCAATACGACCGTAATAAATAAATAAAAGTAAGTAAATAAATAAATAAGGGTAAACACCTACTCGTTGCCTTTAGTGGATCCACGCAGACGGAACCGCAAGCGTTGGAGCAGCATTTTTCGACGTCTGCACAATCTGAGTCCGCCGTGCATTTCGAATAGGCTTAAAATGAAGGGTAATTCGCAAGAAACATTTCAGAAATACAGTAAACATTAAGTGATCACTCACTGCTGCAAGAATTTTCGTCACCAGGTGCCGGACATTTTCCAACTTTACTAGATTTCTGAGACAACTCTTTCCCAGCAACTGGTGTGTCTGAAAAGTGAAGTTTTCTTTTTGAATCTGAATCGCCGAGTCTTCAAATAACTGACAAAAATCACGGCTGCTAAGATGGGAAATCAGAGCCGTCTAGGGGCACGGATATAGCCCGCTGGTGTTGCAGAGGATCTGGGTTTCTGATTCATAGAGACGATGGTCTCCGATACTTCGGACGTAGGCTGAGTTTCTGACTCGTTCAAGGTATTCCATAATCGGGATGCACCATGTCGTTAACTAAGAAGAGAGCAACTGTGGTACCAATCTACCAGAATCCGAAGGGAAGAGGAAGCAGCCTCAATGATTCGCTCTCATCTCATCACATGGGGTATATTTTAGGGTTAATAGAGGACTAACAGTGATCCAAGTTTTGGAAGCTTTTCAAGAAAAAAAAATAGAAATCCGCCAGTGATTAGTTTTCTGAATACTATGGGAACATTTACTAGGCCTTGAAGGAAGCGCCATGTCTTATTGTCACACATAATAGAAGAAGATGCGACAGAGAGTGGATAATCGGCAAATTTACGGCCCGAGCGGGATTCGAACTCGGGTGAATGCGGGACACCACGACGTTAGACCACTACACCACCAAGCCGACCGTTTCCCCAATTGTGCCAGTCATCTGCGCTTACAAACATAGCATATTCCTTTCTGTTCAAAATTGTCTGTTGCAGTGGTAATTGGCGCTACTGCCATTCGCTACAGTCCAGCGTTCGATCTCGCCCAGGCTAACCAAGCCTTTCATCCCTCCGGGTTCTAGTGAATTGGTACCAGACTTGTCTGGGAAGCTAAAGTCACTGACCTGGTACAGCGGCTTACCCCCGCAAGTAGTTGTATAGGCCAAACACCCATTCACTATGTCTCTACGATTCCGAATTTGTACACGAGACCCACATGAAAACTATACGTATGATTACAATAATTTTCAATTTTTAAACTTTCTCGATTCTGAATATTGAATTCCTAAAAAACAGTCTAGGGAGTATACATTTTTCCTTTGAAATGATCTTTCGTCCAAGAACCTTCCCGACAAACTCTGCCTAGTAATCACCATATTGTCGTTCGTACGGCTCTGAAATTTCGAGAAACAACGGAAACTGACGAATTTCAAAAACCTTTCGAGCGTAGGAAAGATCATGTTCAACAAAAGCAATAGAAGAAAAGAAAGTTCGCATCTAACCTATATGAAATGCCACCGGCGAAATTGTGACGTTAGTAGCCGGAATAATCATTCCAGCGCCAGGAAAGCCGACAGAGGGAATCAGATGTTGCTGATGATGGAACGCCTTAGCTGCAATTCGATGATACAAGACTCACATGAAAACCATACGTATGATTACAATAAATATAATGATGGTCTCATGCAAATAGCATGAGCCGCGCGTGGTTCAGTGGTAAGAGGCGCTAATGACGACCGCGCGGTCAAGGGATCAATCTGAGCCCGGTCTAATCAACCCTTTCAGCCCTCCGAGGTCCCCAACCAAATTCTCGTGAACAGAAAGCAAGAGATGACGTCATCCGTTCTTAAAGGCACCATCGGGGTTTCAGAAAGAATTATTGATGTCAATGTCAAAAAATAAAAATAAATACATTGTAGATTTTTCGAGTTCATTTTAGATAGCTCGTCCCAAAAGATTTCGGCGCTATGAACTAATGGGAAGCGTTGGTGGCGCGCTTTAGGCCTATGCATTCTAACAGTGTTCAGGGGAAGGTTGAAAAGAAGGAAGAATAAGAAACGAAACTAAAGAATTATAAGATTTTAAAAGTAATCGGAGTGACCTACCGTCCACCGGCTGGACATTGACTGTACTACGAACTGGTATCAGCTTCACTGATTGCATGCACTCTCGTCCACATCCATTCGAGCAACAAATTTGTTTCTCTTGAACAAATATTATTAACTTCTTATGGTAAACAACAGATTGGTGTCAAATCAAATCAAATAATGGAACGAAAATCAAATAAACTCGGGGTGGTTCAAAAGGAAAAGATGCCAAAAATCATCAGCGTCTTGATAGTTCAACAGAAAAGCAGAAAACCTGCTGGTAACACAGCTCAAACTGCTCAGGGAAGTCGCTCCCTGTTTTCGTTAGGTTTCCCATTACACTCAAGAATTTTCTGCTTAAAATCGAAAATAAAGGTGAATGATACCATTTCCAAGGTGTCGTAAACAAAACATCCGCTAAAACGCATGGTAAAACGTATATGTACACGTTCTCTCCCCTTTCCTAAATTCTATAGGATTTTTTTATGGACTAAAAACCATATGACCTGAATCAGAACTGCGTGATCTATCGAATGGTAAAGGATTTGTAAGGATATTCTAAATATGGAGATACAAACAAGAACTTTGTAATATCCCAAAACGGGCACTATATTCCACGATAGGATGCGGAGTGTATCACTTCAGTGTAGAATAAGCCCAAAAAAAGTATGGGTTCGAAAATCAACAAAAAGAAAATCTGAATGTCCATAGGTGAACCGATCAATGCCGACACCTCTACCTTTTTACCTTTATCTTTTAATATCCAGGAAACCGAGGCGATCGTCTTAATATAGGATATGCTCGAGAAAATGTATAAAACAAATATACATATAAAAGAACATATACATATAAAAAAGAACGATCATATAAAACACGAAAACATCGGAATTTCGCTGCATTTTCTTCCGCTTCCGATAAGACGAGCTGTTGGATAGAGATTCTTTTAACGAGTGTTGTGTTATATTAAGCAGTGAATATCGATAATCTAGTTTAATTTTTTCCTGAAAATTACTGCGATAATGTCTGTAACGTAACGTACCGGCACAATCAGCATCTGATCGACACCGCAGCGCGCAAGCTCCTCCGATTATGCGCGGGCAATCAGATCGAGACGAATCTGAAAAAAAGATGGCCCGAATAAACAACTTGAACTCCTAGTTTCCTTCACACACGGTCATCAACACATTTCCGTCAGATCCCGACGGATTCAAGAAATATTGCCTTTCGCTCAACGTTAACGATCCCGATCGACGATTTTTCAAACCACAAGTTTCACATAATTTTACTCGTTTACTGAAGTAGCATTCAATAGTCAATTGAATGGTAATTAATAATACAATAGTAATTTTAATAATTAATTTCAATAGAAAATTTTTATTCTTTCATAGAAATAGTATTCATTTCGAATAACTGATTTTTACCCGACGAAATGAGTTAGTTACTGAATGACTGTTTACTAGGAAGCTTTACTTCTCTTACTAAGGCAGCAATTTGCATCCCTGACCACTTCTCTTCCTTTCCTATTCTCTAATGAAGTTAGTTTTTAGAGGACTAGAACTGACGCGCTGGGTCGTTCGTGCTAGGTTATGCCGTAATGAATATGGGACAAGTCCTCCAGTCGTCGCTGGTGAAGAGCTGGCCGCAGGAACTGGACACAATGGCTACTATCTTCTAACTATCTTCTTACTATCTTCTTCCTAGCTGGCGCACGTGGTGGAGTGAAAAGAGGCGCTATTGACACCCGCACGGCCGAGCGGTCGATCCCGGCCCGGGCTAACCAAGCCTTTCATTCCCCTGGGGTCGGGTAAATTGGTACCAGACTTGTCTGGGAAGGTACAGAAACTGATTTGGTGTAGTGGCTGGCCCCCGCAAGTCACTGTATAGGTCAAATACGCATTCACCATGCCTCTACGTTTCTGAAAGGGACACGAATGCCGCGGGTCCACAGGGGACTGGTCAACGCCGGCACATTTGCCTTTACTTTTTACCTTTACCTTTTTCTTAGCCCTACACAGAAGGACTTGCAGTAATTCACCGCTACCCCTTTGTCACTTAAGTATCCGGCCGCCATTGTGTCCAGTTCCTGCGGCCAGCTCTTCAACAGCGACGACTGGAGGACTTGTCCCATATTCATTACGGCATAACCTAGCACGAACGACCCAGCGCGTCAATTCTGGTCCTCTAAAAACAGGCTCACGCCGGCGTCAATTTTCGCTCGCGAACTCACAATGACCGCGATGTGTCGTCGCTGCCGCTGTTGTTGTTGATTCACTGGAAAACTGTTCGAAAGGTATACGATCGAATGATAATATGTGAATATACGTATACGTGCAAGTGTATGTATATCTTAAAGTGTGTGGGTGGTACAGTTGCACCTACGCCCGCAATGTCGACGATCGAACACCGCTCGAGCTAGATAAGCCCTCCAGTATTGGATAAATGGTACCAAACGTGTTTGGGAAGGTAAAGGCACTGACTTGGTATAGAGGCTGGCCCCTGCGAGTCATTGTATATTCCAAATAGGCATTCACAATGGCTCTACGATTCTGAATGGAACACGAATACACGGCGCGGGTTCAGGTGACTGACCACAAGTGGATTCTCTAGAAGACTGTCTTTCATCACGGCAATACTTGCAGGTGCTTATCCTCACCTCCCATACTCAATTATTCAGAGAAGTCAAAGGTAAAGGAAAAGGGTAGCGGCATGGTAAATGAATACTAGGGCTATACAATAACCTGAGGGAACAGCCGCTATTTCAGGTAGTGTTTTTACCTGCCCAGACAAGTCTGTTACCAATTTACCAGACCCCGGAGGGATGGAAGGCTTCGTTAGCCCGTTCAAGGATTTGGAGAAAAAATATACTCTCCTCGAACATTTTCAACATTTTTCAAAGGCTGACAAGAAGGCAAAAAAGGTGTTGCCACTGCAGGGAACGTTCTTGTCAGCCTTTGAAGAAAAAAAGATGTTGCCACTGCAGGGTGCCTTGAGAGTTCATCGCTGCAATTACACATCTTTTAATTTTTGTGTTGCAATGTCAGTTTTGATCATTTCCTCAAAGCTATCTGACGGTGCAACCAATTCCTTACTCCATGAAACATCATGATCAATACGATCAATCGTAAAAATGGAAGTTGTTCCCAGAACGATTCAGATTATTGTCGAGAAAAGGAAATGAAAAAAATTGATCCAACATCTGCTTAACGTGTTCAAAGAAAGTGTTCAATGCGATGTCAAAGCTCAGACTTCAAAGCTTCCGATTGAGCAACGTGTAGCTCTTAATCTGAATAACTCCTGATTTTAATAGGCCTTGTTATCAAAACTGTAGGAAAACGTTAACGAACGCTAACACTAGAGTTTCAGTCAAAAAGAAATTCAGGAATATCCGCAGGAACTTCACCACGGAAACTTTTAGTCAAGAAGTATGCGTCGTCACAAAATTTTGCCGCCAGCAGGGCTCGCACCTGCGATCTTGGGCACAGGAGCTTTATTTAAAAAGAGCTTATAGAAATGGTTGCGTTACTTGAAAATTTCTTTCTCATGATGAACTTCGAACTTCGTTGCTACCAATTCCTTCTGGATGTCGAAAACCTAGTGAGCTCGGATCTCGCCAGTGAACAATCTTTTTCTCTTTTCTTTTCGAAGCATTCATCACCTTTAGTATAGGTATTGGTACCGAGTGTGAGCATGGTTACAATTTTATTACGGAAAATAAATGAAAGAAGGGGCGACGCTCACCAATATTTTGCAAACAGCGAGCCACTCCTCTGACAGTAGTACAATGCTCACCAACCGCACAGAGTTTTGCCTGCAGAAAAGGGAGTGGATGGGAGTAGAAACAAGGAAAACCGGGGCCTTGTAACGCTTACTTGACAAGGATCAGTTGCACAGGCACAAGCGCAGCCTGAGCTGCTTCTCAAATAGCCAGCGGCACATACGAGATTACATCTAGGAGGCCTTAAAAGGCACGTGTCTTCGATCACCGGTGGAAATGGCGACGCCGCCACCGTGACAGGAAGCAGAACCGCCAAAAGCAGCAGAACCTCCACTGCCATCTTATCAGAAGCAACCAATAGAGCACACCAGAATATAAATCATCGAATATTGTAGGAGCACTAGTAAGAATATCGATTCGGTGGGGTGGTCTAAGTGGGCGTTGGGTGGAGCTGAGGTATGGCGGAGGCGTGTCAACCGGTAAGGGCGTGGTCAGTTGTTTAATGTGGCCGAATCGTCGGTATGTCGAGTGCAAATAACGATGAATGACGACGATGGATTAGGAAACGATAGTTCTGACAGGTGCGGGTCAATGAAGGTGACGGAAGTACCTTTCGGCTACATGAACCCAGCCCGAATAAGAAATTTTTCGGAGGCATACAGGTAAATGGAAAAGGTGGAGTGAATGGTATCGGCGTTGGTCAGTCCCCTGAGGACGTTTCAGAGATAAGTCTCTAGAGAGCAATTGGCACAGATATTTATTGAACAGACAAACGTTTCGGCGTGTATCGCTTTCTTCAAGTCTGAAAAAGTCAAACTTTACATCAAGACCAGTAGATCAATCGTCGAAACGAGCTTTGCGAAGGTGGTAGGACTCCATAAACCTTCCAGCGCAGAGAGGCTAGAACTAGAACAAAATGGACTTTTCAGACTCTGAAGGAGAACGTTAGTCTGTTCAATGACTACCTGTGCCAATCTCGGTCCAGAGCTTCAACCAGAAAACTTCAATTCCTCTCCATCATGCAGAGATTCACAGAGAGTCGGGTATGGCAACTATTAGGGTGACCCAAAAGTTCCAAATTAGTTCATTTAAGGCTTGCAAGCCGCTGAATGGCTGGTGTATCCATATCGCATTCAATGTGTTCGCATGCTAACTGAGAGAATGAAAGCTCAGCGACTACATAGATGCTTGCTGAAGCGGTTTGCGAATGGCACGCGTCGCTCGATCGTTTTTTCTGATTAAGAAACCCTTTACCTTCTAACCCACAATGATCCGTCGAAACGATCGCATTCTAGCCCGAAGCATTAGAGCTGCGGCCCACGACGGAAAACTGGTCGGTAGAGCGGCACATTTGGCTTCAGTCATGGTTTGAGTTGCTATTATCTCAGATGGCAAGTCCTCGTTAGTTTTTGTCCAACCCGGCATCAATATTGACCACTACAAGTACGAGAAAACTATTTTGGAAGACGTGTTGAAGCTCTGGGCCTTTTTCACAGCTTGGTTGTGATAGATGGTGCTTCGAGCAGGATTCTGCGCCCGATCACACGGCGAGGACAACGCAGCAGTGGTGCAAATGTGAGCTCCCGGACTTTATTGCTCACCAAGACTGTCCTTCGAATTCCCCGGATCCAAAGCCACTCGATTTCTCTGTCTGGTGGGTTATTGATAGCAATGTTTGCTCTACTCGATATACAAGTTTGGCTTCCCTGAAAGCTTCCTTAATACGTTGACGACAGCGCCTATTTCGCGTGTCCGGCGCGTGGCACCAAACGATTTTCTACCGCGCCGAGGCTGTGGCATGATGCCGGCATACGGCGAATTTTTTTCAAAATGGTAGTGAATAGTAAATCTCGAAGACTACGTATACAGTTCTGTAATACCGGGGATTGTGACTGAAGCATGGAACGAAATGAGTGAACTCTTCCTCCGTGACACGTGTTACGCTCACGTCGTACCCGTGTTCGTAAGAAAGGCGGCCACTTCGAGTGAACCTGATAGGTTTCTATTAGCAATGGAATAAAAAGTTGTACATTAACTTTCGTTGTCAGATCTACATCTGAATTGTGTTGAAGTTACAATGTAATATTTTATTCCGGGTAATTTTTACGCACCCTGTACAAGTAAAGTACTCATTGAGCCCTGGACGTTTTCGCTGAACTCATGATGATGGTGTTTCTGCGTTCTCGACGGCACAAAACCATGTCAGAGAATGCATCTCGAAGTTGTGTGTTGGTGGCGAGAGTCATCCACGGTAAAATCCAAGAGGCGAATCCACTAACCAGAGGATTTGAGAGTCGCCAGCAACGGAGTACGGTCATCTACAAAACATGCTTAAATTTGTCGAATAAAGTTCTAAAATAATTGGGATAGCAAGTTCAATAAGCTCCAATTTCTATATGTTCTTGTGTGACCCGAAAGCCACAGCTCAAATGTTAACGGTAAAGGTAAAGGTGTCGGCGTTGATCAGTCATCAGAAGTCCGACCAGTTGGCCTATACAATGACTTGCGGAGGCCCTGCCGCTATACCAAGTCAGTGACGTTACCCTCCCAGACAAGTCTGGTACCAGTTTACCCGACCGGAAAGGTATGGAAAGTTTGGTAATCCCGGGCGGAGATCTATCGCTCGACCCTGCATGTGTCAGTAGCGCCTCTTACCACTGTACCACACGCGTCCTACGGTAATCCCTCCAAAACCCCATGTAGACACAAGCCAACAATTCCTAGAAAGTGGATGTCAGATTAGATTGACTGAGAAAGCTGAAGCTATACATTGGGAAGATTTTGATCTCCACCTCCCTTGACTCGCTGGAGGGTCCGGTGTTTTTGTTGTAAATATGGAACTGGTAGGAACATCCGATGTACCTCTAGAAAAAAGATACACTTTAAACTACAGCTTCGGAGTGTGGATATCAGATGGAGAGAAAAATGAAGGGAAAGTTGTGAATCCCAGGGTCTCATCAACAACTCCCTCGGTTCGCTGGATTTGGTTTGGCGATTTTCCGTTTACTCCGATCAGCAGCCCTTTTTCTAGTTTTACTTCCAAGTTCCATCAAGAAATAAGTCTTTGCGCCCACTTGCTGTTTCGCTTTTCTTGTTAATATGGAAGTGATAAGAACATACCATGTTCTTTCTGATAAGAATATATTGACCAACACTGTATGTGAAAAGAAGGAGGAATGCCAACAGCAATCCAGCCACTTGAATGCAAAGCCGGATCTCTTGTCGTCGAGTTCTGAAGCACATAGGTCTGTGTGTGAATCAACCCTCTACCTTTCTCATCTGCATCGCCGTGCTCCCAAATGTTAGTGATTCAATTGAAGCTCAAGCATCGTATGAATTAATACTGAAAGAAATTTCCTAAATACTACTTCTATCGTGCAGCCTATCAAGTTTTACTGAACTTTCAGGAAAGGAGCGAACTAATGAACTAGGAAAGTTTTCAATTGATAAGAAATGTTCCATCCTTACAGTAAACCTACGCTCTATCATGTATTATTTCGCTACAAAACAGAAAATTTTGAGCAGTAAAGTAATACCACAGTTGTTTATATCATCAGCTCACCCGTCCCGCAGAAATTGGTTTTTCAAGACGTTCCTCACCACAAAGAAATAACTGATGGCGGAAACACTAAATAGTATAATTATAGAGATCATAGCGATCATATTTGCAAGCTGAAACGAACTTTTTTCTCCGAGTACACTGTGCGAATAAATTTTTTAACATTTATCGATTTCTTGTTACTCAGAAAGAAGCATTTTTGGGAAATCTATAGAAAGTCATTCTCAAGACGAAAACACCACATACTGCATACCACATACTGCTGAACACCACAGGTGTTCAGCAGTAAAAGGTCAAGAATGAACTACATTCATCAAAATAACTTTTGAAGATACAGTCTTATTTTCAAAACGAAAACCACTGTACCGAAATTTGGTCAGATGGAACAACTGATTCTAACGTCACTCGGTCGAGAATTGTAGCTTTCAGTGACTTCAACAACGGCGTTGTCAGCAGAAATCCTACCAACCAGTGAATAACGGCATACACAATCGCCGGTACTTCTTCTAGAATCTGCAAACATTATTTCTTTACAATGTCGACAGCGCTGAAATTATAAATATTGGATTTTTCGACATTGTGAGCCAACGGAACACTGATGTTCGCAAACTACGAATCAGGAAGGGTAAAGTTTTATCAGTCATTCAAGATCGCGGCATTTGTGCTTCATTCAGAATCCTAAAGGCATGGTATGTGAATCTGGCCTATACAGTGAGTTCCGGGGCCAGCCACTATACCGAAGCAGTATCTTTACCCTCCCAAACAAGTCTGGTACCAACTTGACCGGCCCTGAAGGGATGAATAGCTTGGATAGCTCAGGCAAAGATCAAATGCTATCGGCTTAACTGGTAACTGCCGATAACGGCTTACCGGCTCATTTCCGTGATTGTGGGTGAGTGCAGATAGCAACAGCCCACCGGACTTAAGGAGGATGCTAAGAGATTCGCAACGTACATCGGTAGCACAGTGGTTAGTGCAGTTTGCCGGAAACAGAAAGACGCGGGTTCAATTTCCGTCCGATGTCAGTGTTTTGCGAATAACCTGGCATCTCCAAATATATAAGTCACTCAACTATGTAGTTCTCGTCTATAAACTGCTAAACAAAAAGCGACAAGTAGCAGGAAAGATCAATCGTTTGCTGGTTTACTGAAAAGTCGTTTTGATCATCGCACTTTCTACAATTTAGGGATAGCGAATTGTGGCGATCCCTATTTTTTGGTCAGATTTGACGTCGTCCCATATTGCACACCCTTTGATGTTTTTCCTCAATAGGAACTTTGAAAAATTTCACTTGAGACAAGAATTTTTTTTGCAAACACTTGAACATTTTGCTTGCTTTCGTTGATTTTTGTTTTTATCGCATAACCCGAAATTCTTAATTATACCCTTGGTCCCAAAGAGAGCGCGATAAGCCCACAATGGTTAGGCTGAAGAGACGTAGTCGAACATTTTCAAAACATTCTCAAAGCGTTCAGTATTGGGAATTTTTCTGCTAAAACAGAAACGTCAACAAAAGAACAGTCATTGGTTGCAACGCTTTGTTTTGGATGCAGAGCAAGATGAATTCTCATCAAAATAACCTAGAGGATGTTAGGAAATCCTTACTACTTTCCGAGTTGCCCAATAGCATATTCATCACAGCAATAATTGCATGCACAATTTCTACCCAGAGGGATGATTATGGATAAAGGTAGAGGTAAAGGTGTCGGTGATGATCAGTCCCTTGAGCACGCGCAGCCATATTCGTGTTCCACTCAGAATCGTAGAGGCATGTTGAATCCTTGTTTGGCCTATAGAGTGATTTGCGGGGCCAGCCGCTATACCAGGTCAGTGTCTTTACCCGAACAGACAAGTCTGGTACCAATTTACCCGACCCCGGAGGAATGGATGGCATGGTTTGCCTGGGACGGGATCGATCGTTCGACTGTATGGATGTCAATAGCGCCTCTTACCGTAGTACAACAGTGCCCGTGGATGCGGTAGCCTTGTTTTATGGAGCGAATGTTAACTTCTGAAAAGTCATGGAGAAGGCCCAGAACACAAAATTACAATGTTTTGCTATAGATGAGTTTCTACAAAATCCGCGTTCTACGGCCATAGTACTTCACGGGGAGACAACATAGGAGAACGACAACTCACCTTGCCTATTCTTCTCCCTGACATGCAAATAGTTATATATCGTTGCAAAGAAATAAGAGCTATTCCAACGCATCTGACGTAGGTCAGCAGATATACGCTCAGAAATAGAGCGGTAGCAAAAACGTCACGATTTCTCCAGACGAAATCATCGTAAACGTGTAACGATTTGAATGAGCTCATTGAGCAATAGCAGACGATGAAGATGATGTCCGCAGTACCCTTAAAATAGATAGTAGGATTTTCGCTTGATTCCGTGGAACATGCACATAGCGTCCACCGCTGACGAAGATTTCAAATTGCGCCAAACAACAAATTCTAAGAATGCGTCGGCCGATTGCCGTGAAAATTCCAATAGTACAGTGGTAAGAGGCGCTACTGACATCCACACGGCCGAGCGATCGATCCCGCTCGGGCTAACCAAGTGTTCCATTACTCCTGGGCCGGGTAGGTTGGTGCCAGATTTGTTCGCGAAGGTAAAGCCAGTAACTCAGTATTACCGTTGGCCCAGGTGGTTGTATAGGCCAGATACGCATTCACCATGCCTCCACGATTCTGATTGGGACATGAATGCGGTGGCGCGTCCACTCAGGGGACTGAACACCTTTACCTTTACCTTTGCCTTTGCCTTTACGTATTCCAATGAAATGAGTTTGGCATATAGGTCAAAACCCATAGAGGTCGACGAAAGCAAGTTATTTGCGCTGCTGACACCCACATGGTTCAGTCACTGATCCTCGCCGCAGTTAATCAAGCCTTACATTCCTTTTGAGTCGGGTAAAATGGTACCAGACTTGTCTGAGAAGGCAAAGACACTGACTTTATATAGCGGTTAGACCCGCAAGTCATTGTATAGGCCAAATACGGATTGACTAGGCCTCTACGATTCTGAATGGAACACGAATCCGGCGGCGCGTCCACAGGGGACTGATCAACGCCGGCACCTTTACCTTTGACTTTACCTCGATTCCAATGGTATCAAGTACACCAGAAGGCAGTGGTATTTGGTCTTGACTCCTTTTTTCTTCAAAGTTCACATTTGTAAGAAGAAAATACGGTTGAGGAGTAGTCACTTTGATGTTCTGATTTTCCAGGCTCTGGAGAAGTCTCGAAGCGCCGAAACCTTGGTCCAATGCAAGGTGTCTACTAATATTGGATTGCATCTAACAGCTATTAAACTTCACAAGAACGATTTCTGGTCAATGGTTGAATATGGCAATATTTCTTACTTCGGAAAGCAGGAGAATATAGAACGGCGTCATCTGGCGACGTCGACAAATGACGATTAATAGGAGAACATAGACAGGCAGTGTTATCGTACTAATGGTGACGAATATGCAGTGCGACCACGGAACATCGAAATCTAAATGAGTTCAAGACGAAAACGGCATTAAACGTCAATACCATCGATATCTGAAGAATCCGATTTGAACAGGGAACTACTTGACCTCACTTTCAATTACCAAGTTTCGATGAAATTTTGACGCTTTCGAGATTTTTCCGTTCAGATGGTTTTCATCACTATTAAGAATCTGCGAGGTATACATCTTTGAGTCCGGCGCTTGAACTTACACTAGAACCGGGCAGGCTATAAGGGGTGGTATTGGACTTCCATTTTGCCTACTAAGCTATTACATGTAAGGGCCCGCGTGGTGCAGTGTTGAGAGGTGCTACTGACACCCGCATGGCTGAGTGATCCGCCCCGGCGTGGGCTAACCAACTCCTACATCCCTGCGTGGTCGGGCAAATTGGTACCAGATTTGCCTGTGAAGGTAGAGACACTGACTTAGTATAGTGGCTCGCCTCGCAAATCATTGTATAAGACAAAAACCCATCCACCATGCCTCTACGACAGAATGAGACGCGAATGCGCGGCGCATCTTTAGGATCAGCGCTGACACATTTACCTTTTCCTTTACCTTTACGCTATTCTATACCACTCTACAGCGCGTAGCTATTTAACCCATAACGTACCACGTGCGCCACATGGTGGCGCACGCGTTGTCTGGCCTTACGGCCCACGTGCGCCACATGGTGGCGCACGCCCTTCATAGCAACAAAATATTTTTTACAAATTCTTTTTAGTTGGGAATGTGACCGACCAGCCACGGAGTACACGATACATACCTTGCTCCGGTGAAAGCTGTGGTACAAGTGTAGCACATGGCCTCCACCGTGGAAGCCCCATCTATGGCCAGCAATTCCGCTGAAACTCTACCTATGGGATCCTTTTGGTTGATGATCACAAATCTGTTGTTTATTTAGCGTCTTTACAACAAGTCTAGCACATGGCCACCACCTTGGAAACTCCATCCAGGACCACCAATCTCATTGAAACTTTGCCTAGGAGGCTCTGGTTCTGCATTGTTCCCATGATCCTACGTAGTTGATGAGTGGTTGGTGCATTCCTTGTAAACTGATCGACGCCTACCACTTTATCAGTTAAACGATTTGAAATCTCTCAAACAATTTCTTTTTTGGGTCTGGGAGAGGTCCGGTATAAGCGGCTCGCACGTTTGTGAATGCGCCGAATTCGAGAAGGGTCCTCCAGAAGTTTTATTGTGTGGAGCCGTTTGCGATGCATAACGAGGCCCTGATTAGGCAACATTTGATTTTATACGAGCGCATCTGTTTACGACCTAAGTAGAGCAAGCATATAACCCATGCAATAGCAATCAGGTCTAAAATCGGAGGCCCTGATCGAGTACATGGCGCAATCCTCACCAAACACATGCCGGAAAATTTTCTTTTCTATTAGCTTCCATCCAGCTTTCAGTCGTTTCGATCGGTTCACTTTCGCCAAAGTTGTTGTTGGCGATACACTGGTAATGCCATCAACTGATAACAAGATTTAGCCTAGGGACCGCGTGCGCCACATGGTAGCGCACGCGTGACCTACGCGCGCGGTCCGAGTGGCCAGCCACCGCGAAACGGCCTCGGTACGCTATGGGTTAAAGAGGTTTCAGAAAGAGAGATCCTATCTTGTCAGATGTGCACGCCCTGGAAGTGTAGACGCTTTTTAGCTGTTCCGATGACCATTTTTAGAGTTTATGAGTAGTCTACACATGCATACATATGTACTTTAATCAAGTTACCGTGTAATTTGAATTTGCCATTTTCCGAACAAACATATAATCACAGGGTTATCATTCTGCTTACTATGTCTATGTCGATATTATCGTTAGCCTACTAATCCGCCTGGTTTTGCCTCTCGGTTTTAGCTGCTTAAAGGTAAAGGTGTCGGCGTTGATCAGTCTTTGAAGGATGCGCCGCCGCATTAGTGTTCTATTCAGAATCGTAGAGGCTTGGTGATTGCATTTTTGACCTATACAATGACTTGCGGGGGCCAGCCGTTATACCAAGTCAGTGTTTTTACCTTCCCAGAAAAGTGTGATACCAATTCACGGACTTCAGAGGGATGAAATGCTTGGTATTCCGTTACGCGATCAATCGCTTGAGCGTGCGGGTGTCAGTAGCGCCTCTTACCACCGCACCACGCGCACCCTTTAGCTGTTTAGTCATTTATACTGCGGATTCTTTTAAGAAATTATGACACCGTTTTCATGTCCTCTAAGCATTGCTTCGCAGCTGACGCGCCTTTATGGAAATATTTATAGAATAAATAAGCAATTATAAGAAATATACTAAGCGGCGCAGAAGACTTTCGTTTCGCTCTTTCGGGTAACTGAACGGCTGCAACGTCTTTCGTTGTGAAAGTACTAGGGGCGAGCAAAATAGCAGAACATATTACAACACGTCCTCGATACCAGGAGAAAGCGTTAGTAGTTAAGGTGGTTGTTGAAAACGGTGTTACAATGCACTTTTACGGAACTTTTGATGCTTAAATCCATGCAGCTGCTGCTTTCCCTGTATAAATCATGATACGTTTTCTTCAAAACTCACCAAAATCGTTAGAATCGGACTGGACTTGGTTTGCGTTTCGTGAGGCCATCCTGTTGTTCAGTTGTCTAGATATTTTTCTATTGTCTGAATACCATCGATATTGTCTGAATACAATCGATACTAACATCAGATACACATCCGTCTATGCGACGCTCGTGGACGGGAACGACAACTGTCACAGATCGGGCAAACTAGACTTCAGGAAAAGAACAATATCCATTCACTGTTGGAAATGGACAGGAGAGCTCCTGCGCCGTAGTTGAGTCTGGTACGAAAAGTGCCAGTTGCCGTTTTCGTCAAAAATATAGTGTCAGTGTAGAAATTGCGACTTGCTTTGATGGATAACACGCTCTAGTAATTAGGGATAGCAACTTATTCATTGATTCTCAATGCCCATGGGTCGGCTTGCTGAAGCCTGACTGAGCACTGGCATTAAATGGATGAAAATAGAATGTTAATAGAAGGTTGCAGAAACACGAAAACAAACGCATCAAAAGCATGGCAGCAACTTTCTCACAGAGGAACGGAGCAGATACTTATCAGTGCGAGAATATTAACAACTTCCGGCTAAAATCTACAAAACGGCCACATTCTTTATGTGCTCCAACAGAAGGATTGAAATAAAAAAATAATGAGAATGATCACTGTTGGATGGCCTCAGTAGAACGGTTCATCCTTAGTCAGTGAAAAGTTTTGGAGGACGTGGAGTAGGAGACTAACCGTTCTTGAAGATGAAACAGCTGCACTCTTCTTCTTCTTCTTCTTCTTTAGCGCTTGTCCCGCTTTGAAGCAGGGTCCGCTTTACCAATCCTCTGACGCCATACCGTTCTATCCCGCGCGTGGTCTGGATGAATTCTTTCTGCCTTCAGGTCTACGTGTATCGTATCCAGCCAGCACTGCTTCGGGCGTCCTCTCGTTCTTGTACCTTGTATGTCGAGACCGAGTCCAATCTTGCATACCGTGCCGTCACTTGCTCGGAGCACATGCCCGTACCATACAGCTGCACTCTATCCAATTCAAATCTACAAGCGAATAGGCACAATTCTGAGTGTTATAGTTCAAGGAAGTGTCAATGCTTCGAAGACTTTTCAATTTCAATTTTCAGTCTTTGCCTGTGTAGCCGAAAGCTGAAGGCTAGGAAGCCTACGTCGATCTGTAAAAAACTCAAACTCGAGAACTAACGCAATTTCACATAAAGGTATGGAATAAGACACCACTTTCCTCATTATGAGTGGTGGTGGCCTGGGCAGCTTAGATACCAGAGCAGCTAGCAATGCCTCCTCTTATCCAAACTTCCCAATTTCAAATCGTGGCTCAAGCAAAAGGCCATGCTTTGCAAAACTGCAGAAATGACAGGGTTCCAGCGTCAGGCCCAGATTGACAGGCCAGACCCCGACACAAAATTATGATCAACGTTTCAAAAAGGAACAAAGAAAGTGCTCACACGAAACAGCTGCACAGGACCTCTGCCCGAGTGCTGTGGTCAGTATGCAGATAGGTTCTCAAAATGGTCAGACACATTAAGGTTTTTCCAGGCGAAGATGTCACGACTGAGCACGAGCCGCTGGTGGCACACCTGAGCATCACCCTCCGTTCCAAGTAATAGGTGTGGTGGCACGAACGACGGATGGATGCGGGGAGGATCAAAAGCAGACAAAGCTACCTGAGCTGTATGAACATCTCTCCCGAGCGAGTGGATTCTACTCGAGCCCCGCCCACTTTGTACTGGTGGATTTCGCCCAGAAACTTTGCATACGCTGCTCTTTCGGATCTAGTGATGATTCCTGATTCAAATTTTCTCAGTGTGGTAGGATGTTTCCCACTGAAGATTAGGACAAAACAACGTGAAAAACATCACTTACACACCACTTGTCACGGAAGTCGTTCCACACATCTCGACGTTAACTTTCTTTCTATTTTCTGTTATTGTGAAAATTTTTTGAATCATCCTACTACAGAGAGGGTTAGTTCCAATAAATCCCTGATAATTAAAACCAACCGAAGACATAGAAAAACAAGTAATAATTTCACACTTTTCGGATTGTTGACAGCCTGCAAATGATTCACTCAAGCGTTATATTATATTTACAATGAGCTGTGCTAACTCGATTTCCCGTATGGTTAAGCAGGAAATGATTGAGACACACAGCATTAACCCTTTTGCGACGAACGCTGGCAACCTATTGTAGAGAAATACTGACATCTATTCCCAAAGGCGTTCATTCCGCTTCCAATACCTACCAGCAGCGACAAAGAGAGAGCACAAACTTTCTTTTCTCGTAGCAAACTCTGAATGAGTGAATATTCACATTCAACTACTATTATACAAATACAACAAAGGTTTTGTTCTTACAAGCAATTTGAAACATTGTACCGCTCTACCGTACATCAGGAGAAAGGAGAAAGTGTGAAGAAGACCTCTTTGCTGCGGTGAATGATGCAGCGTATTTTGCAGAACTTTTCTGACGTCAGTACACAGATACATGGCGAAAGGATTATTTTCTTGTTGAGACGAATCACACCACTCAAGATAAATAGCTCCTCGTTAACCTGAATGTAGTAATCACAAGTTTTGTTGTTGTTTGTTTGCCTTACTTTCCTGTGGAAAAGAACCCTGGATAAATCAGATTCGTTTGCATCGTGAAGCAGCTGATTGCAGGCTGCAAGGAATGTTTCCTGCAATTCAATTAGGCTTCTCGCCAAAGTTTAAAAACGTTTCGGGGAATCTTACCTTTATAACCTAACCTCAACCTATTTTTACCTATATCCTACATACAGTACCGGACGTGCCGCAACGATACGACGGCTGCGGCTCTATTGTGTGCCGGGAGGCACCGTTTTGGGGTCTGTCCGTGGTGACCCGGTCGGAGTCTACGTCAATTCATTTTTGTCGCATGCCCAACGGGGGTCCACGCGTGGTAGCTGCAGCCTCGTCGAGCGATGAGTTACCAGCCGAGAAATTAAAAGGGTAAATGTCTGAAAATCGAGAGGTCAAAATATCGCTTGTTAGCAAGTTCGACGAATTTGAAAATTTGTATATTAAAAGGTAATGCTTAAGCTGCTGAGTTCAACGACATACTTATATTTTCGAATAGATCGATTTCAAAGAAAATATAGATAATCGGCGATTTCTGCGCAAGAAAGCGTCGCTCGCGCCATTTTATCGTTGCGGCGCGTCCGGTGCTGTATGTCGCTCTTGTCAGGGTTCTGGTTTCCACAAACGCGCTTTTTGATATGATATGGCAGAAGAGGATCCCCATCGTAGTACCTCACAGGTGACAGACCACTTCGAGTGCCATCAGCATCAAACCAAATTAATTGACCACCTACCAGACCTTCAAAAGACGAGAGATCGGGCACATGAATGCAGCGCGTCATAGCGCTCACCAGCCACAACGGGTGAAGCTGTTGAAGGGAAGAAAGTAGCGTTCAGTGAAGAATTGCAATGAACTGGTCGCTGAAAGCAATTTTTACGAAACTGCAGTGGAAAACAGCACAATGAGACGCGATATGAAACTCCAGCCGTTCATCGGCCTATCGGCTGCCCTTAGTTGGCCATCCGAATTGGACAATCAGGTCAAAATTCAAGATTGACTAGAACTTCATTCAGGTAGGTTGTTTCGAATGCTGATTACGAATCCTAGGTCTGGATGCAATCACCCCTCTCTCTCAACCCAAATAGCACTTAGATTCGTGAGCAGTACGCAAAATAATTTACCTGGACGAAGGTTGAATTAAGTCTGAATTTTTGACCTTACCACCCTTACGAATAACTTGGGTGGTCCTCTGCGTAAAAATCAGATAATCAAAATGAACATTAGGTTCGTGGTCAGCACTCTAAACAACACCTTAACGTGAAGATTGAGAAGGACGGTTTAAGAAATTTTTGGCACTATTTAATATGTTGTACCCCACCGATATGTTGAGCTGTAATCGCCAAAATCTTGCGAAATAGTGCGCGGCGGGAGGAGACACAGGCTCTGACTCTACTCAAGACTAGTACTATTTATTGTGAGAAAGCTCAACATAGCGGTGGGTTACAACATCTTAAATAGTACCAAATTTTCTCTGAAGTGTAAATATTCCCTTGACATGAAGTTTAAAAAGATCGGTTTAAGAAATTTTATCTTTAGTGCAATAAGCGGGATAGCGGCGACATTTCCTCTCTATTTGGGTCGACCGATCGAACACTTAACGTCTGGCAAATGCAGTGTGGAGGTGTTCTTGTAGAATGTGATAGTCAAAACCATTTTGTTGGTAAGCAGCCATACAACCGCCTCCAACCGCCCTCGTTTGGAAAATGAAATCGACATCCGTCCATCCATCAAAACATCCATCCATACAAATAAACGACTGGGTCTCGTTTATTATTTAGTAAGGACATTTCAAAAAATAGTCAGTTCGTTCGCTTCCTCGAATCCGCAAGGTGAGACCGCATCCAATTTGCGTTTGACCGCATCCAATTTCCAGTGTCTTGACTTCTTCTGATCTTCTACCAGTGTCTTGACTTCTTGTGATCTTTTACACCGTCAACACTCGGATGTGAATGCGCCCATTCAGATGCTGCTCAGTGTGATCAGCGTGCTGCTCACTCTCTTGCCATTCGTGAGTGCTAAAATTACCATCGATGGAGCTCTTGTTTGCTTAGGCAAACCGTACCCGAATGCCGAAGTTAAACTCGAGGGCACCAATAAACGTAAGTGAATTTTGTAAATTATCTTGATATTCTTCGAGGACACTGTTGTTTTCTCTTACCGTACTTTATTTTCCCAGCTTGGCATTTGAAAGAGGCGAACAACGATGCTTAACACATTCACGACGGCGTCCGCCCATATGGGTGGACAGCAAGGGGGGGGGGCGCGTGGGACGGTGTCCACCCATATGGGCGGACAGGAGTGTTTCGCCCAGTACATTCTTTGGCGACTACTTTTATTAATTGTTCTTTCGGAATCGTAGACTATAAGGTAAAATCAATACCAGGTTTGCGTTTGCACGGAAATGGTCGGGTTTATTAAAACTAACTAGAGAACAATTCTCCACACTGTTGGAACCCAATAAACACAAAAACTTCTAGGACAGGAGTAAGTGTCAGACATGGAATAAAACTTCAATGGAACAGTTAGAGAAAGCGAAAAAGTAGAGTGAAATTATATAATCGACCAAAAATTCAGCAAGAACACTTCTTATCGTTCAGCACAATAAACAAACATATTTTCACAGCTCGAACAGCGCGTATCGACCCTCCTAACTTTTTTCTTTGCAAAATCTCTCCCCAAGCTATCGTTCAGACTTTTATAACATCCTGTACAGTTTTTGGACTCTGAATATGTTATGTATAGGTTTCTGAGAGAAAAAAACCAGGCACACTGTGGACACGCGCGCGCGTGCAAAAGAGCCAGCCGGCCGTCGCGCCCGTTGCGCGTGAAAACCCCTTCGTCGGGAGTGTGTTAAAGTCTGAAGGTTCCAAAATACTTATTGTTCTCTATTTTGCCAACTATATTTTCAGAACAAGGCTCCTTCCCGAACTTGGGGACGATGAATTCCAACAAAGACGGAAGTTTCAAGTTTACTGTCGACAAAAAGGCGGATGTAGATTTGTATGTGATCGTTAAGCATAAATGCAATTACCACGGGGTGAGTGTAGTCGCTCCTTCTCTCATTTCTAGAAGTTATAAATGTTGCGGATATAACTCGGTGAATCCCACGTATCCCAACCCGCGCTTGGTTCGATGTGTTGATAGCGCATGATGTATTAGGTTGTAAAGAAAGTTCTGTCATTTTTTGCAGCATATATTCAAAACGCCATAACTCGGCTCTAACTCTGCCGTAACGCCATAATTCAACCACTATTCGAAAGATCACCTCATTCTCTATGGAACACAGTATAAAGTGTGCCGCTATCGCAAAAGACTGGAGATAGGAATTAAGTCAAATATTCGAAGGCGGATTCAACATCGTGTAGGTATTCGAACCCTCTCCTCTTTGAGAAGCCATATGAACGTTTGAAATTCGTCAGATAGTTAGCAAGAGGTCTGGCAATTTCGACGGACGAAGATGAGTTTCAATCTGTCGTTGGTTTGAATTCTGGAGATGATATTTTAAAACACATGGATTTGCGCTGCTGTAAAATGTCAAATGGAGTCTATGGTTCCTATCTTCGGTTGAATCGTTTTGAATGTTACATATATTCACGATGTGCACTTCCTTCTTTATCGTTTGATGAAGAGTAAGAAACAAAAAGCACACTAGTACTGCTGCAGTTCATCATAACGTCACCTTGACCGTCTCAGAAGGTTCGTCGTTGTGTACGAAACGGGAAAATCTCTTCTCATCATAGTATAATATCCGTTCTTCGTCGTAGGTTAGAAGTCCTTATGAAAGTGGCTCCACAAAATCCATTTCAATTGATGAACCCGCAACACTCATTCGCACTAGGAGCAGAGGGCCCGAATATCGAATATTTTAATTAATCCAGATCTTGAGACATTCGCGATAGCGTCACACTTTATACTGCCTTCCCTAGAGAAAGACGTGCTCTTTCGAATGGGGCTTGAATTAAGGAAAACGGCTGGACATTAGTAGAGTTATGACACTTTAAATATAATGACAGAACTTTCTTTACAACCTAATAATGCTGAGGTATGGGGCCTGTCTTTCACGTTCAAGTTCCAATACTGATGAATAGCTACATGCGACTCCTCAACATTGGCGATCAGGACCAAGGACGACATCGCGGAGGACGATCAGCGTCTTGACAATGGATCTCTGTGTACCTCCTGGAAAAACCATGCCAAGCAGCAGAACATGTTCACCAAGACCATTGCCGATGTCCTCACTTTCATAAGCTCACGTCTGATGCACGACCTGTGGACGCGAAGTCTGCAGTCGAATCCACCATGAATTCCCAGTCGACAATAATCCCCGGGTTACGTACAGTTCCGGACGTGCCGCAACGTTAAAACGGCGCTAGCGGCGCTTTTTCACGCAGAAACCGCCGCTTTTTCTACATTTTCTTCAAAGTTGATTTATTCGTAAAAAATAATGATGTAGTTACCTGATTAACAAGCGATTTTTCGACCCCTCGATTTTCAGTGTTCGACTAACTTATGACTCCTCAACAACGAAGTACGCTAAAGATCTGTATTTCAGAAGTGTTGGAAAGAGACGACCCGACATTTTAGTTATACTGCAGGTCGACGGAATGAGTATATTTCGACGAAAATTAATCTAGCCAATGACACCATTACTAAGGAGCAATGTTGATTGGAAAAAGTAACGAAATTGCATATTTTGGACTTATATAAATCTATCTTGTTAAGAATGCATCAGTTTCTTGGAATAATGAAATAGTTCGTTCTCTTTTCAACATTATCACAACATGGTAGCAAACTAGCATCGTTCTCTTAAAGATCGTATGAGCGCTACTGTCAGGCCTGTTGAAAAAGTTTAAAGACTCTTTTTTGATAACGGCAGCTATTACAGGGCTCTCAGTTGCAGGTAGGGAAGTAAAATAGGTTCCTTGACTTTGCTAAGGGAGCTTACGACATCGCCTTTGAGATATTCAATCAACTGACATTTATGACTATGGCACTTTGCTAGTGCATTTGTTACTCTCTTCGATGGTACACCAGAGAACATCAATTCTTCTGAGCCAGGAATCAGGGCTAGTGACATCCATTTTGATGACGAAGGTATTTTTCATTATAAAGGTAAAACTTATGCCGGAGTTTGGAAAACTTATAAAAAACCTATCTGAAGATAGGAATACGGCTGTCAAGGTCGGAAATTCGTTCTCCTCTCCATTTTCAAGCATCAGTGATGTTCCTCCTGTATTATTCCTTATTTGCACTTTTGATTTATCGCCACAGATCAGAACCTCTGCAGAAGTCAACTTACTTGCCTACACTATTCATATAAAGATCTATGGTGTTTATGACAACATGTGTTCAATCATCTTGGAAGTCTTTCATAGCGTGAATTCCTTTGAATTATTCCGAGTGCACAGTGCAGGTGGGAAAGCCCTGTCCAGTTGAATATGAGCTCTGTGATGTTAGGTTGCGTAGGTGTAACCTAAGGATCAAGTAGTTCAGTTTTGCTCTTCGCTGAGTTTTTCGTACAACATAGGACAAATTGTTCAACAAGTATCTGCTTTCCTATTCCGAATGTTTCGTAATTTTTATCCTCGATACCCGGTCACTCTGATCCGACTGTATAAGTGCTGCGTTCGCCCTTTGCCAGAGTACTCCACACAAACATGGGAGTCTCACTTGAATAAAGAAATTCTGAAAATTGAAAACCTTAAAAATTAAAAAGCTACCCATATGGACGTTTCGGGAGAGAAATGACGATTGTGTTGAGGTTCGCTACCTATTGAACTGATTTGCAAGAGTGTGGCTTCATGTGCTCACTTGAGGATACAGATGGTTCAGTGGCGTTAACAATGGGCTGGGGATGAGACAGTTTGGGTGATAACAGAACGGCAGATGATTATATACTATTACTATTTGTTCCTCTCAAACGAGTAAAACTTTTTCAACCCACAATGCCAAAACATTTGAATCGTTTGTTCCTTCAGAAATCTAAGGCATGGGAACTTGCTATTTCCACAGGCAGTTCAGACTACTGGTCACGGTTTGATTATCTAAGAATCAAATTCGAAAAGAAGTTCAACAGCTCGATCGAGAGAAGACTTATTGAATCCAATAACAAAAATGGCTTCTATAGATATCTCAATTCCAAATTGAGGTCAAGGAGTAATATAGGGCCTCTCCGCCGCTCTACTGGCGAGATATGTTGGTCTGATGAAGAAAAAGCAGAACTCCTCGCCAATAGTTTCGAACAAGTCTTTTCTAAAGACGATGATGATGGTGAGGTATTCGCTGGTAGGCTGCCCTCGTTCTCTAGCATGACATCAGCGTTCCCTACTATGAGTGACTCGGTATGGTTTTCAGCGGAAGAGATACGGAAACTAATCCGCCGTTGGCCTGATTCATCTTCGGTTACTCCGGACGGCATTCCTTTGAAATTCATTAAAGCAGTTATTGACTACATTGCTGGGCCGCTGGAATACCTATTTAATTTAAGTTTCATGAGATCTGAGGTTCCGGCGAGATGGAGAGAAGCCACGGTGGTTCCCATTCCCAAAAAGCCTCCTTACTTCTCTCCGGAAAATTATCGTCCAATCAGCATAACTTCTGTATTCTGTCGAACATTCGAAAAGATACTTAAGAAAAGAATCGTGGATCATCTGGAGAAACACTCTGTTATCTCGTCCCACCAACACGGTTTCCAGAAGGGAAAATCTACTGTCACCGCCATGTTACAGTCAGTTAATGACTGGTCAATTGCCTTGGATGAAGGAAAATCCGTTGATGTAATTTACCTGGATTTCGCTAAAGCTTTTGATAGGGTGTCTCACAAGAAATTGTTGTTCAAGCTAGGAGTTGTAGGTGTTCATCCACGGATCATCTCATGGCTAAGTGCTTTCCTATCGAATAGATCCTATCAAGTTCGTATAAACTCTGCTCTCTCTACTTCTAGACAAGCCTCCAGTGGGGTTCCGCAAGGTGGGGTTTTATCCCCCATTTTGTTTAATATCTTCATGTTTGATCTACCTGAACTTGTTCTTTCGACAGGAACCACTTGTTGTGCTTTTGCAGATGATGTCAAATTGTATCACTATGTGATAGATAATGCATCTCATGACAGACTTCAATTAGCAATTGACCTTGTTCAACAATGGTCTGATTTTTGGGACCTTCCCCTGTCTAGCTCCAAAACCAAACTTCTTCATATTGGTTCTAGTGGTTTTGGTAAAGACTATACTGTAAAAGGAGACAAAATTGAGCAGGTAGACCTCATTCGTGATCTAGGTTTCTTGGTCAGTAAAGATTTAACATTTGATAAACACTGTGAATCCATAGCACGAAAAGCATCCAAAAAAGTATCAGACCTTTTCAGAGGGCTTTCTACACGTAATCCAGAAGTCTTAGTTCGAGCTTACAAAACGTATATTAGGCCAATATTAGAATATGGCACGGTAATATTTACTCCGACCAAAAAGAAATTGATAACGTTGATTGAATCAGTGCAGAATAGCTTCACTCGAAAAGCTGTCATTCGTTCTATTGGTTTTCAGTATGATCAAATTCCATCTTTTGTAGACCGGAATGAGAAACTAAAACTTCAGAGCCTGGAATTCCGAAGAAAGAAATTTGATCTGTTGATGCTACATAAAATTTTACATGGTAAATGTAGTCTGACTTTACGTCACTTTGTAGCCGAGAGGAGCTCTATTACCAGAGGGAGTTGTCGCAAAATTCTGTTACCGAAAGCCAGAACTAGGTTCCGCCAACAATTCTTTTCTGTTCGTGCTGGTTCTGATATGGTTAAGCTATGTAAAAAAATTATCCATACCAAGTGATTTAAAATGTTTCTCTAACCTGTTAGACTGTCATCTGAACACACCTCAACCCACTGATCTTATTCACTGAAAACATATGTTCAAAATTGTGAAATGTAGTTAATGTTGATGTTGATTGTCTGTCATTTTATTTATCATATCACCGATGCATGGCTTGTTCATGTAATAAATAAATAAATAAATAAATAAATATTTGTCTATTCGTCCGCTGCATATGAATGAGCGTGGTAAAAGGTGAGGGGCTCATCACGACCGCGTAAGGGCGCCCCGTGAAATGTACGAAGAGGTTGTCGTCTCGACGGCTTAAACGGACAGATTGAAACGTTTTTCGCTAAACTCCTTTTACAGTAGGCGTGTCAGAACACAAATTACCTGAAGTTCAAACGGTTAGCTCTAGATTGGGCCGTTTTCGTGTCCTCGGCCGGGTCTGTTTTCATTTCCACTTTACAATACGGCCGATCAACAAGTTTAGGAACTTGTTTAGCAGGGATAGCTCGATGATGTTTCAACTGGAGTAGAATGTTGTAGAATGATAGCGGGACCAGATATGGATGACATGGCACTATTTCAAATTTTGTACCCCACTTTTTTTTGTTGCAATTAGGTAGTTGACTATGGGAAGAACGAATCTGACACACGTCTAGTGCGGAAATGCTTAAAAAGTTTTTTGAGCTATTAATAGGCTAATAACCTGAATAAGCTTAAATGAGCTTGAAGCGTAACACGTTGACGACAGTGCGGCGTTATGCTGCGCCACGCTCAAGCGGCCGCTTGGGACGGTGTGGCATTATGTCGCGCCACAGTCTTGCATTGTATTTTTCTCGATTCACTTCAGAATTTCGGAGGATCTTTGTGCCACTTTTTAGCAGACCTTTATCACCGCCCAAAAAAACCACAAACTATTCGCAACAATTGGAAATTTTTGAAAGTCTAGTAACCAAGATGACAACTGCAGAAGAACACTGAAAATGAGGATTCTTTCCTTAATACGTTGACGACAGTGTAGCGCAATGCTGCGCCACGCTCAAGCAGCCGCGTGGGACCGTGTGGCGCAATGCCGCGCCACAGTCTTGTAGCGTATTTTTCTCGATACATTTCAGAATTTCGGAGGATGTTTTTGTGCCACTTTTTAGTAGACTTTTGCACATTGTCATAGGAAGCGTCGTCCATGAAAATGATTCTTAGCTTCTGATTTAGTGGAATTTTTGATTGTGCACTAGTTTTCTTTACAAATAAAAACAAATAGTGGTTATCGCAAGAAACAAATAAATGCAAACAAATACTGGTTACTAAAACAAACACATAAATACAAGCAAATATTGATTATTAGAATAAACAAATAATAAGCAATAAACACATAACAATTTCCTTTTAGCCTGGATAGGAAAAAGGAAATTCTAAAAGCTTGCAGCTGTTATTTTTCTGCTTTCATTGCAAAAAAGGGAATAGTCACAATCCCCGATGTTACAGGACTGTATATGTAGTCTTCGAGATTTACTATTCACTTCCATTTTTGAAAAAAATTCGCCGTATGCCGGCATCATGCCACAGCCTCGGCACGGTAGAAAATCGGTTGATCCCACGCGCCAGACACGCGAAACAGGCGCTGTCGTCAACGTGTTAATGAATTCAGGTGAGCTTTAGGCCTCGAGTTAGTTAATGTTCCACAGACACTCGAAATGCGATTAGAGCTAATAATCTTAATAAGCCTCCCCCTCACCCTTTTGCGCGCAGCAGTGGCGACGTGACGGTGTGCGTCGTGAAAAGAACCAGAATACACGTGGGGTACACACGTCAGAGCACACACGTGGATACAGAATTTGAAATAGTGCCAAAATCATATCAGCAGTTAGTTCATTCGCTTCTTCGAATCGGCAAGGTGAGGTCGCATCCAATTTGCGCTTGAAACGCTCCTTCTAGTGTCATGACTACTTGTGATCTTCTACACCTTCAACACTCGAATGTGAATTCGATCATTTAGATGCTGATCAGTGTGATCGACGTACTGCTCGCTCTCTTGCCGGTCGTGAGTGCCAAAATTACCGTAGATGGAGGTGTATCTTGCGCTGGCCAACCGTATAGGAACGCCGAAGTTAGTTTCGAGAGCACCGACGCTAGTGAGTTTTTACGCTGAACGTAACCTTGTTATTCTTCGAGATCGTTGTTGTCTCTTACTATTAGGATGAATAGAAGGTTCTGACCGTCCCCGAGAATTCTTGAGAACCAAAATCGAAGGATAGAGTGCCAAATGATAATGAAAGATGTATACGTCGGGATGCATATAACATCCGAGACGATTCAGTCTAACTAGGGAGGTCAGTGAGTGTGCCCCAAAGATTCCCAACGAGATCTATATGGTTTTGTAGAGCATCGATCGGGATTCACAACAATGTACTTTAATTTTGCTGAGGGACAATGGGTGGTCCAAAAATCCCAAAAAACCACCGCCCTTGAGAGGCGCTGAATAATCCCTGTGGTGAGAGGCCCTCTCTAACGTGCCTCGATGACTCAGTGCTACCGCATTGGATTGCCGTTCAGGGGCTCATGGGCTTGGGTCCTATTGATGTGCTTTTCTTTTGCTTCAATGCATTGATAGTAAATCGCGCTCAGTTTGCCATGGAGGTTGAAGAATATCACAGAAATCTTAGTAAATGGCAACCTTAATATGGGTACCCAATATCCACCGTTACTTACATTAAACGAACACAAATTCGGAAACGAATGTTAGATTCATGAACCCGAAATCGGTTATTTTGACCTTGGCTCCTCACTTATCCGCTTTACCATAGGAAGCGCTCACCAGTCAGAATTCCAGAAGCAAAAGTAAAATTCATGATCAGAGTTCGGTGGTTCTTTGCGATTTTCTGATCACCCATTGGCCCTCAGCAAAAATAAACTACGTTGTTGTGATCCCCGCTCGATGCTCTACAAAACCATATACCATGTAGGTCTCGTTCAGGATCTTCGAGGCACGTTCGCTGACTTCCCTAGTAAGCTAAAAACTAGTAAGCTAAAAACAATCATGTCCTACTACTTCTCTACGGCAGAACGAATCGACATGCTTCAGTTTTGGTCCTCCAGAGTTCAAACAAACTGCAGATTGAAGCTTTTCAAGTCGCCTTTGTTGCTTTTCTTCAAGTCCGATTTCTAGATTTTGGGTACAATTAACCGTGCTTCCCTTAGAAGAAGATCTTTTCTTTCGAGAAACATTCCTGTTGAGGAAAACGGTTTTTGGATGAGTTATGACTTTTTGAAAATAAGGTTTGAAAAAAAGGCAAAACTTTCCTTACAACCTATTAACTTTGCTCTTCCCACTTTGGCGTTGAAGGCAGCGAACAACTTAAGGTTTCAACACACCTCGTGTTCTCTATTTTTTTCTGGGTTTTTAGACGAAGCCTCCTTCACGAACTTGGGGAAGACCAGATCAGACATGGACGGAAATTACAAGTTTTCCTTCACCAAGAATGCTGACACACACTTGGTTGTGGTCGTAAGGCACAAATGCCATTATAAAGGTGTAAGTGTGGTTCTTTTCATAGCTAGGAGCTGTAAATGCTGCGGATCTAACGTAGTTTTATCTCACGTTTCCCAACCCGCGCTTGGTTCGAAGTGCTGGTAGTGCATGATGTAACGTTTCGGGCCCTTACAGACCCGACGACACGATGACGAGCATTCTCGTCCAAGCGGCCGACCGCGCGTTGCATATGACCGTTGAAATTTTTTATTATTAATGTGTTGGATCACGGGTGGGGACACGTTAATTAGAATGAAGGAAAAAAATCATTCGGGGAATATTCAATACATTTTGTTGAAAACAATAGAAATGGAAAATGAGCACAATAGCATAGTATCGACACTCATTTAAAAAGGTGTTTTATTCCACAACGTTTTTATCCCGATCAGTTACGGGGTACGTCTTTCATGATAGTCGCTCCGTCTTCTTTCTCTTTGGTGCTGCTCCCGCATTTGTTGAGGTGCCACACTGCCATCTTGTCTCTGTCTTGAGCTCCTTGTGGGGTGGCCATATCGTCCTCGATTGCAGGTTCTTGAGCGCCGCTTCCTTCCATGCGACCATCGATCCATCTTGTGATTGTGACAGTTTTCCTCCATCAGCCGACCTGTCACACGGGCCTGACGCTGGTACCGACACCCTTTTTAGCTACTTCTAAGCTAGGCAAGGGTTTTTGCCTGGGACGGGATTGAACCCTGATCATCGAGATCTTGAGCCTAAGCTCTTAACCTCTCGGCCATCCCGCCCCCCTCACTCATTTAAAAAGGTGTAATAGAAGGAAATGATGAAGACCACGTCAAATTCCAAATTATGAGGATTTATATCCACATATATTTTATAACATATAAAGTGACATTGTTACATCTTTGATTTCACGTTGAGATAGGTTTCGGCTTTGCTTCTTCCTTTGACTTCCAAGGTGAGTTCTGCTATATATTACACATATTATATATGTACATATTAGGTCGTCGAAAAAGTTCCCCGTCACTCAGTTTGGCCGCTCATCAAAATTTTGAGATGGGTTCCGGGATCATACCTTCGTAACCCTTATGTAGGTTGATTTATGAGCTACATATACCACAGTTCAACATTACAAGTATTGCAGAGAAAATCGATGTTGATTGCCGCTACCTTGAACTGCTTTTTCTTTACCGAGCTCATAAAACAATACATTGAAAGAAGTTCAGGTAATGGCCTATGCATTATGATAGGTCCTTCAATTTTCTTTCCTAATGCAGCAAAAGTTCGGCCTCGTAGATTCAAAAAGGCCTATTTTGGCTTCGAAAAGAAACGGAAGTCGAGGAGAGCAGTTGCTGTGGATTACGTGGTCTTCTGGACCTGGCTTTAGAGGAAGGCCGGCGTAGTACCCATAATTTGATAGAGCAATTCGAGAGCCATATACCCCCGCAAGCTGCCCGTCACCGAGGCATTAGAAAGACAAGGAAATAGCGCACATGAATGTGGCATGCTTTAACGGCCCCCCACCCACAGAGACCGGTGCATGCACGGCCATCTCTACTTTCCGAAGGAATTTTCGTTCGCCCGGCAATTTGGTTAAAGACAGCAAGGAGTGGGTACGATGAACCAATTGCACACCCAATTTCCTGTTGCTCACTTGCAGCAAACCAGGGAAAATTTCGAAATCCGCAACTTCACCCGAAATGGGAGATGGCCGGTGTGCAACTGAACTGCGAATGAGACACTCGCTAGAAACTGCTACCTGCAGATGTTACTGTCACTAACGCCGCCTGACGTAGCCACCTCGATGGTGACGGAGCGGCTATTCGGGAAAAATGTGGGAAATTCGTCTTCAGACACAATATCGCGCATTCACCTATTGATGAGGAGACTTTGAAAAAATTTCAAAATCTCCGATGGCGTATTCTAACCTATCCAAAACATTCGTTGAACCTTGCCCTAGCAAAACATTTGTTCCATTCGTTCTCCACTCAGTTACTAGAGAACCAATCTATGAGTGAGAGCGCCTCAAAACGTAGATCGATGAATTCTTTTCATCAAAACTCTAGAAATTCTGTACGAGGGGAGTTCAAAATTTATCTAGTAAATAACAGGATGTCAATGATGGAAATCATGCATAAATATGTCGGATGTCCAGTAGAATAAAGGAGAGAAACAAATTTGAAAAGAATGGCAGAAGTGGCGGGAAACCTTTTCGACGACCTGACCTAATATAATATACATATATATTGTACACAATATATATTTAAATAAATAACTAAATATATATAATATGGAATATGTAGCAGAACTCAGCTTGGGAGCCAAAGAAGGAAACAAAACCGAAACCTATATCACAGTCTCAAAAAGGAAAGAAAAGATTTCGAAGTAAAGTAAACGATATCGAACCGTTTCCCATTGCCGCCGCCGTCGAAAAATGGCCGACGACATTCCATCCGGCGGCAGCGGCGGTGCTGTTGCCAACTCTGAATACCTCCTCCCTGCGGCAGTGGCAAAAGTGCCGCCGCGCGGCGCCCCTATCTCTAACCATTGCCGGCTTGACGCTGCCACCGACTCTGAATGGGCTTTTAGCGTTCAACAAGCCCGCAATGATATCGACGATATCAATGCAATGCAGTGCTATCGTCGATATCAATGCTTTTCACCATTCTCACGTGCTTCTACACGCTGTGCTAGTGGTGACGTGACTCGCTGGGAGGCGGTCTTGCTCCGCCCCCGGCCACGCTCGCAGTCAAACGGTAAAGTACCGACCGCCCCTACGTCTTCAATTGGGTCCTCAACAAAACACATCCAACTGATGATAAACGGGAGGTTTTCAGACTTAGTATTAGACTTCGCGTAGTATTTTCAGACTTCGCGTAGTATTTTCCCACGTGTCCCAACCCGCGCTTAGTTCGGTGTTCTGATAGCACGTATTGTGGTGCAAAGGCGCAGCGATAATCGCACGGAGCACTGACCAACTAATGTGTTTGTGGTTTACGTGCTCAACGTTTCGTGAACTATTTTAAACATCGAGTAATTCAGATATTCAGATATTCTTCAGATATTCAAGTGAAGCAAATCAATGGGGCAAAGATATGTGTTTCAGTCGTGTTGGATAGAAACGAGGGATCGTATCGATGTTGCTGACACGGGTCCGAATGACTACATCTCGAGGTCACTTGATCTCAGTGACGAGACGATTAGTAAGAGGAAATGTGGCTCCAACGGACCCTCCGGACTCGAAAGCGTCATGGGAGGGGCGACCCGAGCACGGAAAAGAGGCGAGAGCAAAAATGCACCGACCACAGTCGCCAGCCGCAACGAGATACAAGCATCAACCGCAGTCGCGCGCCACAACGTGAGACGAGCATCGACCGCAGTCGCTAAGCACCACACGAAACACGCAACGGCTCCAACGCGTTCGACGTCCACCACAACGCCTGCAGATCGACTCATCGCCGCGATCTTATTCTTAGTTTTTCTTCTCAGATGAATGTGATAATTAATGTTGTTTTGTATAACGTTCATCTTAAGGAGGGAGGTGTTGAGGAAAAGAAGATCAGGTGTCATAAGTCAATTTGAAAGTTAACATCTTATAAATATCTTGAATATTAGACTGTTTCTTAATTTTATTAACTAATGTCGCTAGTCTTTTTGCGTTCTTATGAGAAGCCAGCCGTCTTACCTTGTTAACCCCAAATTTCTTAATATGGTGATCCAGCTCCCTCTGGCAGTGCCTCGATCTGGTAGAAATGTTTTTTTCTAAATAATCTACATCGCTGATCGAACAGGTTCAATATGTGTCTGAGGAACTTGATTGCACTGCGACGGTGCGTGAAAGGAACGAGCCTAGATATTATTTCGAGCAAGACTACGAAAATTGCCGTAAACATTGTCGACATTCCTATAACCATTAAAATGGACCAACAATACAGGCGCTCCAGTTCAAATTCGATTGCTTCGCTATCCATCAAAGCGTAGGCCCGTATCAGACTGTTAGGTGGCCTATCCGACAAGACCGGCCGTAATTCGAAAAGTACTACGTTGTGATCAAATGATGCTAGAAGAGACAACACCTGGACAGAGGCAGTAGATTCAGGAGGAGCCAATATTAAATTTGGAATGTTGTCACCTCTAGTGGAAAGTGTAACAAATTGGTTGAGAGAAAATGTCTTAAAGACCGTTAGAAACCCCTGCCCTAAAGACGACTCCACAGTCTCTGAAAGCCGGTCTCCGTAGTGGTGAATGGCTCCGCTGAAGCCGAATCGTAAATAATCATAAGAAGATTTTCGTCATCTTTTGAGATAGAGCGTGGCGTAGCGGTCGGTCGATGTAAGAGGATGAAGCGGCGCTTCCCTCATACAGGCAGGTAAAAACAGACCAAACAGACCACGTCGGAATGTAAACTGTCATTGTTAAAACCAATTTCATCAATGAGAACGAGGTCATGCATGAACCGCATTAGTTTTAGACAACATGTCGTTACGAATAACCGAAAACGGCAGATCACGCACTAGCTCGGAATCTGCAATACTCTCAGTCAGTATGTTTCAGTTATGAACAAAAAATCCGGGTTGGTTTTGTTCTGAAAATGTGAAGATGGTCGATTTTCCTAGTTAAACCTCTTGCATTCAAACGTGCACCCGTGGCAGTAGCACTTAAACATCGAACTAGTTTTGTGAGAAAGGAGAAGAAGAAGAATTTTTAGAGTTATGTGGTATGTCCGACGCTCTCATCACTTCACCCCTCTACACCACGAATACTCGCCTACCACCATGATTCCTTTTCCGTAGTTGTTGCTTGTCTGTTATTAATGTATCTGCGCACCATCGTGCGCATAAATAAATAAATGAATAAATAAAAAGAATAAATAAAATGATAACTCACTTATGACTGCCTGGCAAGTTGGCTGGTCGCGTGGGCCCTATTTGGGATTGCCACTGTAACATGTATTATATAACACCGCTCAATATCGTTTACGAATGCTTTGCACAATTCAGCTCCTATCTGGATCTCTTGCTCATCAATCGACCTTCTTTATCTTTCGAAATGATGTCGATGTGCCCGCGAAATCGATGTCAACGTGCCCGCTGATCCAAAAGGACAGTTGCCCTTCAAGACTTCAGCGAACGCCGCTGTTTCCCCCACGGCCGGGATTCATGAACGAAACCCCCGGTGAATTTCACCGGGGTTATGTTCCACCTGTGAAACGGCCTCACCCCAAAGCATTTATATTCATTCATTCATATTTATTCAATCCAGCAACACAAGTGGTGAAAAATATTCCAGCTCGATGACTACGGTGGAATGGATTTTTTTGAGAAAGGGGGAATGAACCGCGACATGGCAGCAAGTCATACTTAGGAAGCGACAAGTAAGGCAACATAAGGATGGGGCAAAAGATCGAGATACTACGATCAATGTGAGAGGCCGATGTGTATGTCCGCGAGTCCTTTACTGTACCCTGATAGCAGATGGCTTGCAGCCCCCACTCGCTGCCTACTGCCTGAAAAGTACGCAACTGGATGACCAATTCCAGCGCGTGCCCTTTCAGGAATCTTTAAACTGGTACGCACCCCAGGCGATGGCCGTCAAGTGAGGCACGCAACTGGAAGGTCCATTCCGGTGAGGGCCCATTAAGGCCTCATTAACACATTCACGACGAAGGGGTTTTCGCGCGCAATGGCCGTGAAGGCCGGCTGGCTCTTTGGCACGCGCGCACGTGCCAAAGAACCAGCTGGCCGGAGGAATTTCTATCGAATTTTTCTCAACGAAGAGTCCAAAAAACTGTGCAGGATGTTATAAAAGGCTGAGCGATAGCTTGGGGAGAGATGTTGCAAAGAAAAAGGTTAGGAGGGTCGATTCGCGCTGTTCGAGTTGTGAAAAAATGTTTGTTTATTGTGTTTTAACGATAAGAAGTGTTCCTGCTGAACCGTTGCTCGCTGATATAGTTTCACTCTACTATTTCGGTTTGTCTAACTGTTCCATTGAAGTTTTATTAAACGTCTGATACTCACTCCTGTCCTAGAGGTTTTTGCGTTTATTGTATTCCAACAATGCGAAGAATTGTCCTCTAGTTAGTTTTAATAAACCGATCATTTCCGTGCCGACGCAAACCTAGTATTGATATTACCTTATAGTCTACGATTCCGAAAGAACAATTAATAAAAGTTGTCGCCAAAGAAAGTTCTGGGCGAAATACTCCTGTCCACCCATACGGGTGGACACCGTCTCACGCGCCCCCCTTGCTGTCCACCCATATGGGCGGACGCCGTCGTGAATGTGTTAAGCTGGTACGCACACCAGGCGATGGCTTGAAAGGGAGGTGTGCTGGAGGACAGAAGCCAGAAAGAAGGAGACTCCGTTAAAAAACATGTACTAGTCGTTTTCTGAGAAGGGTTGGGGATGTGTTCTGACCAGGTGGCCAAAAACTGGATGTAACGACTGCCAGAAAACAGTAAGATTTTCGAGGGTCAAGATTTGCCCCCAGGTAGCGAGTGCCCTAATAGAGTTCAGGAGTACGAACTGCTGCGCACGTTGTGGTTTCATAGAACATGGGGAAAAGATCTAAGACAACAGCAAGACAAGCTTAAGGACGAGAACCGAACATTGTTATGAGTTTTCAATAGCTGCATGTTGCAAATTCGCATTTGTTTAGCTATTGTCGCATCCAGTTGTTTACGGAAGAAACGTGCCTCGGTTCCTAACTGAAATTGAATAACTATATTACAATAAGACGTGAACAACGAAGAGAAAGAAAGAATAGAAGGTAACTAGGCGGTTGCCTACTCAAATAAGCTTGATTTCTCTTGTCACATAGACAGTGTCATTGCTAGGGCAAGTTCGCTGTCAACCTATATCTTGAGGGCGTTCCGGACTCGTGACGTGTCTGTTCTCTTTCGTCTTTTCTCGGTTTATGTTCGGCCGTTGCTAGAGTACTGTTCTCCCATCTGGTCTCCTTTTAAGCAGTCGCAAATTGATGCCCTAGAAAGAATTCAAAAAAGCTTCACGTACAGATGTTTTGCTCGTAGTGGGGCCACCTCTATCTCTTACAGCGAACGCATTCGTAGGCTAGGAACCACCACTCTTGAAGTTAGGAAGACAGTTAGCGACCTCACTGTAATGTATAAGCTCGTGACCCAAGAAATGTCCCTTAACCTGGGTGATCTTTTCGAACTATCTAATACTATCGGCACCAGTAGAGGGCATAGTTGGCGTGTACGGCCTTTTCGTCCTCGCACAAAGAACTTTCAGGGGAGTTTCATTGCCAGGGTCGTTGGAACTTGGAATGATCTGGATCCAACGCTCGTCCTCAGCAGCAAGTCTCATCTTTTCAAGATTAGATTACTCAGGTTTCTTTGTAATGAGTGATTCCTGTTGCCTTAAACTCTAAACTCTTTTCTGCCTATGTTTTCCTCTTTTGCCTTTTTCTCCTTTTTTCTCCATTTTTCTGTTATCCCCATTTCCTATCTTTGTTCTATTTTCTGTTTCTGCCATTGTGCGTTTAGCAGCCGCCCTGACTTGCCTACCGTCTACTTTTCAGGTGTCGTTTGTCCGACTGTTGCTCAACTCCTCCTTTCGCTCCGTTATAGCCTTTATTCGAGGATTGCGGATGCATCTCTTACAGGGGGTGTTCTCCAATGGTCTTTAATATAATTCTTTCTGCTCTGCTTGATTTTTTTTCAGATCGTCGTTTCTTCGCCCCTTGTCAACGAAGCGATGCTTTTCTATTGGGCGGCATTACTTTCGTTCAGTGGCTCTTCTGCTCGTTGTGTTCTTCGTTTTTCGTCTTCCCCTATACTCGGCAGTTTTTTCTCCTTTTTTTCTCCTTCCGTGGTTCCATCATTCTTCCACGTCTGCCTTCCTTCTGACTCCTCCTGATGGATTATATCTTTGTTCCTTCTTCTGCGTTGGATACTATTTATTTGATCCTCCATTTAGGCCCGCGGTGGTGCAGTCATCATTGACTGCTGCTCTGTGCTGGGACAGACAATCTACCTTGCTCTCGTTGGATACTATTTATTTGATCCTCCAACTTGTCCTCGTCCATTACCCGCGACCTACTAGCATCAGGCTACATGCAAATAATTGTGCAGTCATGTATTGACTGCTGATCTTATTCGTGTTTTATCCAGGTGCCCTGCTTGCAGTAGTATCCTGGCCTTCGGATGAATTCTTTTTACTTGCTTGGAAACCCTTTCTCCCTTAGGAGCGTTAGTAGCTTGGTGCTTGTTAGTGTCCTCATTGCATTGAGCCAACTTGTCCTCGTCCATTACCTCAGTTTGCCTGGCTCACCTATCAGGCTACATAGCAAATCAATTCGACCATCAGCAGGATGTCTTAAGGCTTCCCTACTTCGCTGTTTCGTGCATTTTTCATGTCCAAAAGTACTTTCCGACTCTTGCCTTATTTGCTGCAATTTGTTGTTGGATTTTCATTTGAATAAACTGAATAAACTCAACTTCACTTAAATAAGATTCAGGCAAAAAGGAAAAGACAGATGTATAAATAAACAGGGTTTCAAGTGAGTGTTGCAGAATGGTAAATAGTTAAAAAGCGTCACATACCCAGACATCCTGGCGCCTTCAACCACTCTACGGAGATTGAACTTCGGTCGATCATCCATCAAGAACGCGCACACCTCTTGCGCTACAAGCGTTGGATTGCCACCTAGAGCTGCTCCGTCTATGAGTGCTACCTAACACTGATCCTGCTTAACAGTTAGTGCCCCTACATACCCGACGACGCGACGACGAGCATTCTCGTCCAGTGTGCCGTCGTGCAATGCAGTGTGTTGAGTGTACTCAGCGAACAGTTATCGCGTTGGACGAGAATGCTCGTCGTCGCGCGTTTCGCTCAATTGCACTTATAACGGCTGATTTTTTGCGCAAACTGCTCGTCGTCGGGTACGTAAAGGTCCTTAGGACTACTAACGGAAAACGTAGAAGGAATCAGCTTCTTCTAGCTCAGCCAGCTTACTTGTTTATGTCATTTGTTGCATGTCACGACAATAGGGGGGGGGTGAATGTGAAAACGATACCACGATAGTCAAATACGTTATCGTAGATAGAGATCAATCGGAGCGGCATTCAAGAAAGTTGCCAAGGCCAATATAATCACGGCAGGTGGTGCCACTTTCATTCTGCTGCATTCGACGCCAAGCCAAGGATCCCCGCTGCACCGACGCCATCCGACTACCATCAATGGGCCACATCAACGCACACGGCAGTCAAGGACAGCCAGAGCCAGCCATCTAACTGCGCAGCAGGCAATATCCGAAGAAGACGATGGAACGATGCGGGTTTGACTATGCTATTAACGAAGTGCAATAAATATTTCAATACCTTGTGTACAACACGGGGACTGAACCTGGACGGCCCAGCCGCTACCAGAGCGCACACCCCTTGCGCCATGTCCCATTACGCGCCGAGCACGAGAAGTAGCACTACAATTGTGGCCGCACACCGATGTTTTTTTGCGAGGTAGTTTGGAAAGTCGTTAGAATGGGAATATCTGAAGAAACCTTCCTCTAATCTGTTCCACTGAGAAACGACACGATAGAGTAGCGAGTGTTGAAAAGAGCTTGTAGAAGGGACAGTGGAGGAAATTCTTCAAAGAAGCTTTATGGAATGAAAAACGAAAAAACATCCTGAAAAGTAGAAGGAAAACAATTGAAGTAGTTTCATCAGCTGTCGCTGTGGGTGCTATTGGTGTACGGTAACGGGCAATCGCGGCGGGACCCATATGAGCCACCCATTACAAACGTCGCGGTTTCGCTTACTATAGTAGGATCGTAGCTGAACTTATCAGATTATTTAACACCCAAGTTTCGAATAAAATCTGACTGTTTAAGGAAGCTACCTTCTATGCTGTAGCGAATATTTGGGTGATTCCTGCCCAATAACATAACGGTAGTTTTTGGAGGTCCCGTAACTTCAACCATGCTGCCGGGAAATCTAATGCTGCCTGAAGGCCTGCCGCGTCGTCCACGGTGTATATCTTCGAGTCGTCTGCATACTTAGATACTTAGATACTTAGATGGCCCGGCTTCACTGAACGTGCGGGCCCCAACACGAGTTCCATTCGCTTCGTTGTCTCGCGATCGTCATCCAGCTTGTTGGTCGGAGGCGACTGTGACGACAGCGAGAATCAGCCGTTCTGGAACACAGCATAGTCTTAATACGTTCGACGAACACATCAGACCATCTGGCAGGTGGTCTTCCACGAGGCCGCGTGCAATCGCGCGGCAGCCATTCCACCGTTCTTCTTGTCCAACGGTCGTCGTCTCTTCTCATTATGTGACCGGCCCATCGATGCTTGGCTTTCGATGTGTAGTCCGCAGGGTCTCGCAGACGGGACATCTGCCTTAGATCGGAGCTGCGAAGTCCGGCTCGGTGTTGGGATTGCCGGGTGAACTTCAGAAGACACCTTTCCAACGCTCTGTGTGTGACTTGCAGGGACTTCGCCGTGGCAGACGTATCAGGCCACGTCTCAGCCGCGTAGCACAGAGCAGGAAGAACTGTCGAGTCGAACAAATGAGCACGGAGGTCAGCATCCTGGAGTTGGTCGGTGGCCTCTTTGAGAGACCCGAAGGCTGACCACGCGGCTCTCCTTCTTCTGATGAGTTCTTCCTTCATGTCGTTGTCCATGTTCATGGAGCGCCCCAGGTAAACGTAGGACTTCGTTTCGGCGATGGGAGATCCATCGAGTTCGATGGGCCCCCCATCACACCAGGAGTTCTTCATGAACTGTGTCTTCTTCCGATTGATGCGCAGTCCAATCTTCCTTCCAGCTTCGTCTAGCTCTCGGAGCATCGTCTCTGCTTCAGTCGTACTTTTCGCGAAGATGACGATGTCGTCCGCAAAACGAAGGTTCGAGAGGAATTTTCCGTCCACACGTATGCCCTTTTCGTCCCAGTCGAGCGACTTCATCACCCACTGCAATGCGGCAGTAAACAGCTTGGGCGAAATAGTATCGCCTTGCCTGACGCCCTTCTCGATGGGGATGTTGATTGGGCGCGGTGATGTTGATGTGCGCCGCAAGAAGGGTGTGCAGAGTATGGTTCCCTGCACGGAGAAGATCGGCAGAGATCTTGTCCGGCCCTGGAGCCGTGCCGCTCTTCATACTCCTAATCGCGACTCGTACCTCAGATGGTAGAATCCTTGGTGGTGTTTCACCAGCGGAGATATCGGGGTCTGGTACAGGTTGTGTAGAACGGAACAGATTGGTGTAAAACCTCTCTGTAATCGATTCCATCTCGAAACGGGAAGTGGTGACAGTTCCGTCTTCACGTTTCAATGCCGATAGCGGAATACTGAACTCGTTGAGGTCCCGTCGACACTTCTTCAGACTTCGTCTTTCTTGTGCCGCTTCCAGAATCTTCTTCCTCCTGTGCTGAATGAGATCCTCCTGCAAAGCTTTCTGCAACTAGCATTGGCCACCAGTCGCTCCAGGTGGGTTGCATTCGGATCCATCCTCAAACTTCTCCTCTTCTCAAGCAGCGCCTTGGTGTTCGAAGAGATGCGGGCATTTCTGCTTGATAGTGAGAGAGAAGCAGCGTCAGCACACGTTCGTAGTCCTTTTAGAAGCAGCTCGTAGTCTTCGGTCGGGTCCTCAGCGACTCGCCAGTCATAAAGGGATAGGGCATCGTTCAGAAGGTCTTCGTCAAACACGGCTTGCTTCCTTCCCTTCGGTCTATGACAGGTGTTCTTCTCCAGATGGTGATCGAACCTGATCTTAGCCCGAAGGAGGCGGTGATCGGATCCACTGCAAAAAGATGGTACCACGGAAGTGTCGTAAAGGCACCATCTTCTGTTGGTCATGATGTGGTCGATCTCAGCATGAGTCGTGCCATTAGGTGATTCCCATGTCCAGCGACGGTGTTCTTTCTTCTCAAACAGCGAGTTGCCGTGGAAGAGACGTGCAGCGGACATGAGGTCAGCCAGACGATTTCCATTCTCATTCCTATCGCCTATCCCGAATCTTCCAATCCTGTGATCTTCGCCATTGCCCTTTCCGATCCTTGCGTTGAAGTCACCGACGACGAACTTGTAAAAGGACTTCTCATTTCGGATGACTTCTTCTAGCTGTCCGTAGAACGCATCTAACTCCGAGTCATCAGCTGCTGCGTGTGGTGAGTAGCAGTTGATGATTGAGATGGTCTTGTGATGCGGCGGATGAAGGCGTAAAATGGCTAGGCGAGGAGACAGGATCTCGTGAGAGTCGACGAGGTGGGCGACAGACGGGTGCACGATGAATCCAACGCCACCGACGTTCCGAGACGGTATCTTCTCTCCGCGGATAACAAGAGTCCCGTCGTTGTGTTGACGAATGTCGGCTTTCCTGCTCTTGGTTTCTTGTAGCGCGATCACATGATATTTTATGCGACCGGCAGCTTCGAGAAGAGCGTAGAGATCGGCGTTTGAGGAGACTGTTCTAGCATTGTAGGTACAAAGCATAAAACAGTCTCCATGTCGTGCTCCAGATGTGTCGTCATTGTCCAGAATCCATGACGTCCTGCGCAACCCGAGATTTCTTCGCCTCTCACCGGTTGTCGTACCATCCGACGTCGGAGACGGCAGAGCCCGGTGTGCGGGGTACTGAGGCTGGTCTTCTTCTGTTGGTCGAGCATATTTGTTCCCTGGTGTCCGGCCGAAGCGTTGCCAGCGCGTCCGTACGGTCCATTCCACAAGCTTGGGGGTCCAGTCGTTGCGAAATAGAGGGAGTGATCCGTCTCTCGCTACGAGTAAGACTCCATCACAGCGGATGTCCTTGCCAAAGCAGTTCTTCCACTGAACATCATTGCCTTACACGCATTGCCACCCCCTCGCCGCGTTGAGGCCCCGGATCATGGAGGAGGCCTGCGTCTGCATACATGGGGCAAAATGTTCCAAGCGGAAGTACACTTGTCCAATCAATAATATATATCAGAGACATACAGTGGCGGCAATATATTTACAGACGCCTCCCCACTACGTCGTTTTTTGACCATAACTTTGGAACCAGAAGATTATGAGGAATACCGTGCACACATTTAGAATCCTCGAAAAATTCTCTACAAAACACACCTAATTGTTTTTAATGTCGCTCTAAAATTATAGGAAAAATCGAGCGGAAATAAATTAGTCATGAGTTAGTAAACGGTAAACACATTCTCAAAATCACAATAAACTACAATGCATCATCAAAACATATTTTCTATAAAAGAACCAAACATCGGTTCCGCATTGAGTCGACCAACTTCATACATCGCTCCACAGGAATAGCACTCCACGTTTCCTTGATGATTGCTTCCAACTCGTCAAGATTTTATGGCTTCGTGCTTCAAAACTCTATCCACGTCGTTCAAGAGATGTTCGATAGGATTCAGAACGAAAGCGCTTGAAGTCACAGAATCTTGACGAGTTGGAAGCAATCATCAAGGAAACGTGGGACGCTATTCCTGTGGAGCCATGTATGAAGTTTGTCAACTAAATGTGGAACCGATGTTTGGCTGTGATCAAGAGCAAGGGCTATCGTACTAACTATTGGCTTGTTGTTTTATAACAAACATGTTTTGATGATGCATTGTAGTTTATTGTGTTTTTGAGGATGTGTTTACCATTTACTATCTCATGACCAGTTTATTTCCACTCGATTTTTTCTACAATTCCAGAGAAACGTTAAACACAATTGAGGGCGTTTTACAGAGAATTTCTCGAGGACTTGAAACGTGTGCTCAGTATTTCTCGTGATCCTCTGGTTCCAAAGTTATGGCCAAAAAACCACTAAAGGGTAGGCGTCTATAAATATAGGGTGGTAAGAAAGTCTTGAGCCGTTTGCCGTCTACTTTTTCCTTGTTTTCTTATTCAGTGCATTTTGCATTTTACTCCACGATTTAATCACCATTGTTAGTCAGAACAACGACGTCCCTGATAGGCAGGTCAGCCATCTTCTACTTGCAGAACTGAGCAGGCTGGAAGCCAAAGAAGTCGGTGACTGCCCGTATGGCATCGCCGAGTTTGGTGACTCTTTTCTCAGCTAAAACGCAACATGGAAGGAAGGTAATTGATAGCTATAGGGGAGCATATAAGTGTAATAAGATGTTTGTAAAAACGGGCGCCAACCGCATTTCTACAAATTTTTATTAGTCTTTTTATTGACATAGGGTCCTACTGCATCATTGCGAGTGTGCACCGAATGTACTCTCGGCCGTTTTTCTCGGACTGCTTCCGCGGATTTCCCGAGCGAAATTGCTGTAACGACAGCAGAGACCATGTGCTCTTTCGATGCCACCTTCTTGTACGTAATTCCTGTCCTGTGCCAGAAGCATCATTGGAGAACCTTCTTAACATGTAGTTCTTTTGCCTCCGTAAAAGCCCTTCTGCTAAGGACAGCAAAGCAGCCCTGCGTGATTTGAATGCGCAAGGGGTCAATCTCTCACACTAACTAACTAGGCCTCTCTAACCTACTTTCAAGGGAGTGGATAAGGGAAGGCTGACCAGTGAATGCACGGGTGAAAAACGTGCTCTCGGTCGGACGTCCAAGCTCAGTCCACTCAGCCTTTCTCTGTTACGAGAGAATGGAGCCAACTGGTAACTGTGGCATAAGTGTGTTATAGTCTCCTTGCAAGAGCACGAGTGTTTTTTTCTGGATTCGCTGCGACAACTTCGAGAAAGGCAGAATTCTCTCCCATAGGAGCCCGTCCCAACCAAGGCTTGTCTTCGGAGCAGGAGTTTCGAGCTGTATAACGAGATAGCCAGAGCTTCGCGATGCTGAAGGTTTTGGTCTTCTACGAATACAGCGCTGGATGTTGCGAATGGTTTCCATCGTTCCACTGCTGTGCCACCGTCCGTTAAAGATGAGGGCTCAAATATGGTCTTGTGGAAATGACATCGTATCTGAAGTAAAGAAGTAGGGTTTGGCTATTTATACCCACCGTAGCGCTGCTTCGTGAATGACTAACAACTACCACATGTTAGGTTATGGATACAAGTCCTAAGTCGGAAGTTCTGAAACTTTCATGCAAAGTGGCTCAACACTTTCTTACCACCCTATATATTGTTGCCACTGTAAGTGGCCCTTTGCACGTCCCTTGAGGGACTCCACTGGGAGTAGAGTAGAATCCAGATCGAGCGTCGCCAACAAGTACTGATTGAAGTCTGTCTGTAAGGAAAGATGTTAGGAACTTGTGCAGACAACAAGTAATGCCGTAACCTTTGAGTTTTCGCAGATGAAACGGTATGGAGATTGAGTCAAAATCTTTGGAGTAGTCGATGTAGCAAACAGAAACATAACTCCCTTTATCAATCTCTCTATGCCAGACTGCCATGGTCGACAGCAGTGCAGACATCGTAGACCTACCCTTAAGAAAGCCACGTTGAGAGTCAGATAACAAGCTGTTGCATCGGAGGTGCTCCACTGTTTCGCTGCATAGCATTCTCTCCATCACTTTGCTGGAGGAACACGTGAGGCAAATCGGCCTGTAGTTATCGAGTTTGCTACGAGATACTTCTTGTGAACTGGGCGTACTAAATCTAGCTTCCACATTGAAGGTGTCTCCCCGTGCCGTAGAAAACGCCTAAACATCATTGTAAGCGGGACGGCAAGGCCAATAGCAGCGTTCTTCAGGAATGAGTAGGGTATGTGATCCGGAAATGATGAAGTCCTGTTTGGGAGCTTTTAAAGACGGTGATAGGTTAGTTTCTCTGATATATCGATCCAGTCAAGAACTTCGCTCGTGACTTTCTCAAAATGGGGACAATCCTGACGGGGAGACCTATAAACGCTTTCAAAGAAGCTCGCAAATGCTTCCGCTTTGGTCATATCATCTCTGATTTCATCTTGACCAATCTTCAAGCATGGGATTACGCTGGAGATTTTCAGCCTTTGGTTTTTTTTTTGCTAAATTTTTTCCTCGAATTGCCCGCTTGTGCGATTCTCTCGTCTTGTTTCGCCGATAGTGAGGCCAGTTTCCTCTTGAGTCTTCTAGCAAGTTTGTTGTACTTCCCAATACCGTATCTAAAAAATGGAATCCAAAAATGCTTTTTCATTCGAAAATTAAAGACCGTCTTAGGTAAATCGAGTAGACGAGACCGTAAATACCGAGGATCAGGTGAATAACGGGTAGCGCCTGATGAAGGAAGAAAAACCTTCATGGCAACAGCTCAACAAAATCGTTCGCTATTAGTGTATAACAACAATTGGCTCAAAAATTGATATAAAAGCTCAAAAGAGGCATTTATCAGAAAGGCAGATAGTATTTTGCGAGCTGGAATGCTTCAGAAAGAAAACCCAACCCAAGTCCTTGCAAGAGACTGACCAAATCACTTCTTAAGGTGAAAAAATACAGGAAATATTCCAACAGCTAGATACATACTGGCCACCAGTTTACGTTGAAAGGCCACCTATTGGTTTTGTAGTTCCCATTCAGCTGACAAAGAGGGATTTTCGTTTTTGGGAGCTGGAACTGGCCCTTTGGCTGTCTCCACCCTCAAATTAATCCATATCGAAAGGAACCGGAACTCAGCCCCAGAGACCGTTCGGCTAAAGCTGGGAATTTTAGAAGAAGATGGAAAAATGCTGAAGAGAAGGAAGGAGAGAAAGAAGCTTCTAGAGTGACGAAAAATATTTCACGATTAATAAGTGGACGCGAGACAATTGTATATTTTCCTATACAGCGAAGTTGTCAACGTGAAATATTTATTACTAGCCATTCAGCGGCCTGCAGGCCGCCAAATAAATTAATGAATAGTAGGAAACGTATGTAAAACATATTCAATAACAAATGAAACGAAGAACGAAAAGCAGGCAGCAAAAGATGGCGAGGAACCGATGGAATACGCCACTTGTAGTACGGCAACGGGCAAACGCGGCGGGACCCTAGAGTTGACAAACAGACATCGTTGCTTCGCTTATTTATTAGTAGGATCATGGCTTCGCGTATTTGAAGTAGGATTCTATTTTTACTGCGAAATATCATTCACGAATGCTTTGCACCATTCAGCTCCTACCTTGACCTCTTGCTCATCAATCGACCTTTTTGCTCTTTGGGCGATTGCTTCTTCATCCTACACGTTGGACAAGATTGTCTCCTCAAACGAATCTTCGAAGTCTCTCATGTAGAAACGTTCGAACCCACCCGGAGCCCAGTTAGCTGCGTCCGTGATCATTTTGACGGAAAGTTCGCTCCTATGCGATGCCGAAGTGGACGCGGCCCTGGTAGAATATGCTCCAAATTTTGGATTCACCCCCGCCAATGAAAGCACAATCTTACGTCACCTGGCCACCATGGTGGACGGAACTTCTCCATGGGGCCGATGGTAGGAGAGAAACAGGTTATCGTTATTTGCTCTATGTATGCTGTCAAGGTAACAATTGGACACAAGTGTGGATCTTTCAGAAAGGCCGTGACAACTGCAGTGTGGACGGCCGTGCCTATTTGTCTCTTCTTACTCATGAAGTCTAGTCGTAATATCCAACACGCATCTCCTAGCTGCAAGGACTTTAACCTCAGTGCTGCTAGCTCCGATACTCTCCTAGGAGGCACAAGGACTAGGATCATTGTGGTTCTTAGAGTAAGTTCCTTTAGCGGTAAGCACAGGCCCTAGCTATTCTTTGATGAATTCTCATAAGTCAGCCGTTCAGAAAATAAAAAGGCCCCAATTTCACGCTGCATGAAGAGAAGAAAGGCGCCCTTCTGTTCCGAAATACCGCTTTATTTGAGATATGAGCACGGCTCTCACAATCAGGTAGCTAAAGAACATTCCCCCGAACAATTGCTTATCGACCCACCGCTCTCATCAAAGTAAGATGATGAAGGACAATGAAGAAAGAAGAATGGAAACAATTTTTTTACGTGTTCTGTGCTGGGTCACATCGTCTTTACGATTCGCTATTGCATGGCAACTGTCCTTTTTATCAGCGGGCAGCGCACCTTGACATCGATTTCGCGCCCAAAGATCAAAAAGGTCGATTGATGAACAAGAGGTCAAGATAGGAGCTGAATGGAGCGAAGCATTCGTAAACGATATCTCGCAGTTAATATAATAAATATTTTAAGTCGAAAACTTGGTTGTCTAGAAAAATATACGATTCTCGCGTGTTCGCTAATGAACGAAAAATTGATTGAAAGAAGACAAAATTGCATTCTTTAGGCTTTTTAAAAACATTTTTTGATAGGATTGTCTCAATTCCTTAAAGTAATGAGGGAGACCATTCGCGTTCGATATTTGCACAACATGAAAAAAGCATATAGAACTAGCATCTCTTTTGCGAGGATAACATGAACGCTACTGTCAGACTTTATTTTAAACCGGTAAGAGACCATTGTGCTGCACATCACTTTAGAAGGTTCCATTGCAGAGATATCATTCGTGATAGCTTCCCGCTTCTTCATTCGTCTAACAAACATGCAGAACAATTGCTGAGTGTTTTCCGCGTGGTATAGTGGTAACAGGCGTCGCTGACACCCGCACGATCGAGCGATCGATCTCAGCACAGGCCAACCAAGCCTTCCGTTCTTTCGAGGCCCTGTAAATTCGAACCAGACTAGTCTGGGAAGGTAGACACACTGACGTGATACTCGGCCGGCTGCTCTATGGGCCAAATACGCATGCAGCATGTCTCTACGATTTGAATGGAACACGGATGCGGCGGCGCGTACTCACAATCAGGATACTTATCAACGCCGGCACCTTTACCTTTACCTTTATGTTAAACTCTAGAATCGGCGAACTCTGATCAAAAGCGTGTGGTCAAAACGTTTGTGGAGATTGTGTTTTTAGCCTTCCTTCTATTGCTTGAACAGAGAGCGGTTACTCTTTTCCCTTCTGTTATTCCTTCTTTCTATTCGTTTAGATATAAGTGGTAGTATTGGTACCTCAACATTTCGAATTCATTTCGGTTCTTGCAATTTCCGTTTTTCCTTCATACATTCCTGTCATACGATTCTGTTTCAGTTATGCAAAGCATTTGTTATTTGGTATGGATTTATCTTTCACCTCTTGATATTTGGATAGTGGATTATTGTGGATTGTATACCAAAGACAGGTTAGTTTCAATTTATTTCCTATAAAGTCTTTCTCCTGAGACCCAGGGAAGACTTAACATTGCCTTTCGTTTGCTCGACCAAGGTATGGGTCGAAACAAGCTTACGTACTTGTTTCTTTTGCTTTGCTTCTATAGGTTCAGATTGTCTTTCCTAGTGAGGTTTTCCTCGTCATTTAACACTAAATGCCCCAAAAAAGCCTTCACATAAATCTCAGGCCATCTAATATGTCGAAAACGCTGTTTTTCCAGTAGAGTCATGCTTCTATAAGCATGTAAACTTCTTCGGCTAACCGCACTCACTGCTCCTGCTGGGCTGATAATTTGAAACAGCACTCCCCAGCTGCTCCTGCTGGCTGCTACGCCCCAACTCTTGTAGGTGTGCTGATAATTTGAAACAGGGAGTATGTTGGATTCCTGACTCCCCAGCTGAATTGTCGCAAGGTTATAAACCGGCATTAATTGCCTTCCTGCACTGCTCTGCATGAAGAAGCTTTGGTATGCGATAACATGGCTGCTACGCCCCAACTCTTGTAGGTGTGCCACCACGGTTATCGTTTCGCTAGCAAACGTCTTCACCTTATCGGTGTTCGAAGATAAACTCACGAACGAGATTCACAACTCGTGGGTTCTTTGTTGGTGGGTACATCAGGGAAGCTTTCAAAACGGGGACACTTAGGAATATTAGCAATCTATCAGTGTTCAACTTCGCCTGAATCAGCACTGATTCATTCGTTGGCCGTCAGTTATTAATTATTAAGGCTATATGCAAATGTTGCTTGTAACAGACATTGATACATTCTTCTTCTCTTCTCACTTACATTTACATTTTAGCATATTTCTCTACAAGGCAATTTCTGCGTCTCGCAGTAAGATTCATAAGAATGATATGACATCTTGTATTTTTCAGTAAAACAGCTCACACCCGAAAGAATCCTATAAATTCAGTACATTCTAGAGTTTCGCCAGGGGATACATGCCCCATGAACTCGATGCGAATTCTTGATTATTTGACAAAATTTACTTATTTTTTATTTAATTTCAATTCAATTTATTTAATTTATTTAACAATGTTTTCATAAAACAATTTCAACCGGGAATGTGTCAGAGGCGCTGAGTCAAAATGGAAGGTCATATTCTGTCAGAGCATGATTGATTCATTGTAACAGGCTGTAATATTTATATTTGGATTATTGGTAAATTATACGTAGTTTTTACAGCAAAGGTTTTTGTGGTAAACAATGGCTAAAATTGGAGACTACGTTCTGAACAAAGATTTCTACATATATTCATTCCGGTTTTACAGAAAAGTAAGCAACAAGCTTTAGTAATTTATAAAGCGAGGTACTCAATGCGCGGTACGTATTTTACTATGAATATTGGTCCACTTATTATAGTGTAAATGGCTCTCAAATATAAGATTACGGAAGCCATCATATTAAAATCATCCGTAAAATAATCGATTCCAAAACCCCCCACTGCACGATAGGCTAATAGTGCTCTAAACTTTCATTGTACACTGGCTCTAATTATCCATAAATTATTAGTCAACCAAATTAAATAGGTGCAGAATCCCCTCACTTTCCTCCACAACAAATCCAGCGCATGACCCGTTGCTTATCATATTTCCTCGTAATTCGTTTTATTTTTCTAATTTCATGTGTTTGTAATTTCATATCGTCATTGCCCTACAAGATCTTCAGAAAAAGTCGCCTAATCTACTTGTTTTACCGGTGTCTGACTAACATAAGTGTAGTAGAAGTTCCGATGCTGATGTCGAGGCTGTTCCCTCGCCTGAACTTTCACTTTTAATGGAGAAGCTAGAAAACTTTTATCGCCGAGTCAGTCTGAACCAATATCATGGTGTGATGTTTGCTCAGGACAACAACGAATTGTCACATTGGTAGGACGAATGTGGTGTCGATCTTTTTTATTCATGTTTTGCCGCCGTTCGAAGCTCGCGATTACGGTGAGTTGACTTTGTATTAAGGCATAACATTGTTTTACGAACATCAGTTCGAATTGTAATTAAGTAATCAGCCGTACACTCTGATTGCAACAAATAATTGCTTCCTGACCCAGTTGTCACGTGTTTGTAAGCCACATATTGTTTGCGTTCTGTTATGTTCATCACGTGTACTGAGTTTTACACGTCTTAGAATAAATAAATCCTTGAACGGCGATATGTCGGTTGTGGATACAGAGTGCTGAGCAGCAATATCGCGCCGACTTCCAACGTTTCACCCACCTGTTTACATCACCACAACGCAGCAGGATAGATGAAACAATGACATCATGTTAACCAACGTGTAGTCAACGCAATATTATGAACCCACATCCTGCACCCCAACCTACATAGCGCCCTATGTGCAGAGAGCAAAAATTAACGTTTCCGCGAGTTCGCCTTCGTCAGGGCCTGAGGGAAAGAGGAATCTGAGAGATCACTCGTTCAAAAAAAGCGATGAATCAGAAGGCGTCAGGGGAGAAAGTCGAATCGGGGATAGGGCGAACACATTCAGACCAGACCAGTCAAATGGACAATAATGAAATCCACAAGCTTTGGAAGATAAACAAGGTAAGGCCACCCTAACGATGCTCTGGCTGACTGTTCTTTGCGTCAAGACCGCAAAGGCCAGCGAACGTTGCCAGTTCCTGCGTCACCTCCTTCCTTCCTATTAATCGTGGAATTTCTCACGGCAATCCACGGAACGTCTTGAAAGACGGCCCAGAGTCGTGTTAGGATAGCCAGACTTCCTTATGCATCTCCCTCTGCTTGTGGTTTTCGTTAGTTGCCTACTTGCCCAGGTGCTGTATGCTCGTGTCTCACCAGCGCTCGGAAGCGGGGAGGAACGGACGAGTAAGAACGCCGCGGTACGGGCCGATTCCGCTCTTACTTGTCCGCTCCTCCCCAGCCTCGCCCACTCCCGAGTGCTCGGAAGAGACGTACATGCGGGCCCATGATCTGACTGAAGATCTATTTGCCCATCTTTTCCCTTTCTAAAAGATATAAAGTAAGGTGTAAATCGGAAGTACATGTGACATCCAAGACGTGGTAGCGCAAACAAGAACTTTTCCACGATGAGGCACACCTCCGTGTTTCGGTGATGGGTATTTTATTTATTTTTATTTATTTATTCAAGACGTCGGCAGAAACCAACGTGTGCCGTAACATAAGAGGTCGAATTTTTTCCTTCGATAGTGTAGACTCGGTAAATTAAGTACTTTTGCTCGCTCAACCCCATTTGGCATTTGGTAGTAGTTAGTACCATAGCACCTCATCATTAGCTTGCGAGTGAAACTGTTTTGAATGCTCTCAAGAATATTAATATCTCTCAACTTCAAGGGATTAAAGACAGTTGTTCCACATTCTAAAATAGGTCTCACGTATGTTTTGTATGCACGAAGGAGGATTTGGGGGTTCCTGCTCTTCAATGCTTTGAAAAGATTGTAAATGCGATGATTTGCTTTTTTAACAAGTGAGCTATAGTGTGAACTGAAACATAAGTCCTGAGATATCAAGAAGCCGAGATCACGAATTTCAGCAACCTGTGGCAGGGAAGCACCTCTTAACATATACGAAGTACTGTCGCGAGTGCGACTGGTTCCGATGACGAAACATTTAGATTTCTCTGCTGCTAGTGGCAGGTCCCAATTATCAGCCCATTGGTCTATAAAATCTACAGCTGCTTGAACTGCAGAGGAATCGTCCGCGTTCTCAATAGTTTTGTAAATCTTGATATCGTCAGCATACATTTTACAAACTACTCCAAATCTTGTAATGGACTCGGGTAGTTCATAGGTGTACAGCAGAAAGAGCAAGGGGGAGAGAACTCCCCCTTGCGGCACTCCACTGTACGCCATGAAGCTCGGAGAGAACTGTTCTTCTACTTTGACTTGGTAAGTCCTTCCTGATAGAAAGTCACGTAACCATCGCACTATCATATGATGAATGCCGACTGTTTGCAGTTTCCCTAACAGTTTACTTAATGGAACTCTATCAAAAGCTTTCGAGAAATCAAAAAGAATCACATCCGTGCGCTTCTTTTCTTCAACAGCTTTTGTCCAATCATTCAGTGATGTGAGAGTTGCAGTCTCTATTGATCTCCCTTTCAAGAAGCCAAACTGATTATCGGAAATTATTTTGTTTTCTTCAAGATGCTCCAGAATATGTTTACTCACAATTTTTTCAAAAGTTCTTGCAAATATAGACGTTATGCTTACTGGTCGGTAGTTAGCGGGGTTGTCAAAAGGAGCTTTTTTAGGGATAGGGGTGACATATGCATGTTTCCATCTTGCCGGAACCTCAGCTTTCATGTAGCTAAGATTAAAAATGTGTTCCAAAGGGTATGCTACCACTTCAGCAACGTTTTTGATGAATGTAAGAGGAATATTGTCTGGCGTTGTAGAGTCACTACGTGGCCATTCTACTATAATCTTAAATATTTCTTCTTTGTGGAACCACAAAGAAGGCCTCATCTCAGGAAATTTCGACGAAGCATCGTTATCACTTATTAACGAATCACTGTTTGAGTCACTGGTCCTTTGAAACGACTTTTGAAATTCTCCGGCAAGCAGATTGGCTTTTTCAAATGGAGAAGCAAAATGAGAACCGTCACATCCTCGTAGCGTAGGCATTCCAAAAGCTACACCTTTTTTTTTCTTTGTTGCTACGAGAGTTAATGTAGCTATAGAATTTCATCGTATCTTCCTGTTCTAGAATTTTCTTTTCCTTGTAGAGGTTGTATCGGTAGAGAGCTTTCTCCACCTTGGCATTGAAGGTTTTATAATCAGCCCATTCCTTTGAATCCAATGACGAAGAAGCCTTATTCCATAAAAAGGACCGATGACTATTCATTCGTTTTAAGTAGTTCAAGTTCTCCATCGGTTTTGTTTCCTTCAGGCACGAAAAGGTCGATAACATGGTGCAAAATGGCAAGGAAAGCTTCATACTGTTCGTTTACTGTGTTAAGGACTGTGTGTGTGTACCGATCCAATCCACATTAGCCCCAAATAGTCAGCAGTTCGGAAATCTCTCCTCCATACCGCTTTCTGTTTCTCGACTTGCCATCCCAGTGTGAAGGTAACTGTGGAGTGATCACTGTTTCCTATTGGAGGGCCTACAGATACCTGGGAAATCAGAGCAGGATCATTGCACAAAACTAAGTCAAGAAATGATTCCCCCCTGGTGGGTTTTGCAACAAGTTGCTGAAATTCATGAGCATCAAAAACTTCTCGAAATGCTAGAGTGATCGGTTACATGCTGTCTTATAAAAGTCTCTATTTGTCCAAGAACAATCTTTGGAGCCACATGAGGAAAAGTCCACTGATAAGATATAACATTTCGGTATTGCAATCTGGGGTACACAGTCGGAACTGAATTGGAAGCGTACGTCAGATCAGATACAAGACGTTCATATGAGTCCTTTACGGACTCAGTAAATACTTGCTTAAAAACAAAACTTTTTCAATAAGAGTAGAATGCACGATGAGGCACACCTCCGTGTTTCGGTGATGGGTATACGAATTCCAAGAAACTGCAGTATAATGCGCTCAGTCATAGAGGGCTCGCACCAATCACTTCTCAAATATAAAGCCTGGTTTTCAAGGGTACTTAAGAGCCAAAGTGGTGTCTAGTATTGAAGTCTAAAAATTTCTATACTAGAACATGTGCTGTAATGGAGGTGCTTGGTGCATTATAAAAAGCGTGTCACAGTGAGGATTTCAACCAGCGTCTGGCGCCTAGCCGGGATCGTGCGCTAACCGCTACGCCAGTGAGCTCTCCTTCCCAGCTGCGACGGCCATTTGCGTTCCCTTAACATCCTCCTTGAGGACTCATCCGTAATGACGGCACGATCCGGATTCGGCATCGGGCCAGTTGAGCAGAAAGCGTTTTTACAATTACACCTGCAGCCTTAGAAATAAGAACATTCCCTACAACTTAAAGGGATACATGAGAACGCTCAGAGTCGAGCTGTTCGCATTCTAATCTTGTTAGTGGTTTTCTGCACTCAATTGCACCGAATATTTTATCGGAAACATGGGTTTCAGGTGCTCTTTATCGGAGCAGGGGTGTTGACTATTTTTGGAACCTACGAACTCGCTACTCGAAGCTCATTTGGTCATGTTCGAGTACGGCAAGTGCCGGCAACCGATAACAAACGCTATCAATTTCATCCGTTCGAAAACAGTTGCAAGTTTCCGTTACCGAATATCTACGCTAAGGATGTGGCGGTGAGTGATAATTTTGTTTGGACGGTTCCCTTTCTCCTATACGAATTTTACTCTCATCATATCTCAACAGCGATTTTCGTCTAAGCACAGTTTATTGTTACAAATATTCACAGCTATTCTATAGAAGAGGGCCCGTGTGGTACAGTGGTAAGAGGTACTGCTGTCACCCGCACGGTCGAGCGATCGATACCGGCTGACCAAGCCTTCCATCCCTCCGGGTTCGGGTGAATTGATACCAGACTTGTCTGGGAAGGTAAAGACACTGACCTGGTATAGCGGCTGGCCCCCGCAGGTCATTTTATAGGCCAAATACGCATTCACTATGCCTCTACGACTTGAACGGAACACGAATGCGGCGGCGCATCCTCAGGGGACTGATCAACGCCGGCACCTTTACCTTTACCTTTTACCTTTATTCCATGAAAGAATGAGTAGGAGAATACAGGAGGTGGGCAGCCTGTAGGCTGTCTGACACATTCACCAAAGAAGCCCCCAGGTGCCGCCCTGTGGCGAGTTTTATACCCACCGACGAAGGTGTGTCTGTCATCATGAATTCTGTGCCAGGTCATGACAAAGCGCATCATGAGTTCTGTAGGCAGTCGCGACAAATTTCACCATTGCTATGTCATATAGATTTTACTACGTTGTCGAAAGCATTTCAATTGTTACGACTTTATCCTTTTCATTTGATCAGTATGGAAGATACTGTGGAACTTGCCGGAAGTTCCGACATCACAAAGCCGCCTACCGTGAGAAATATTTTTGTGTCAAAGCTTAACCTACAGTATCTGGTGTGATGATAACAAATTTGATGAAACTGAATCCGGGGACTCCAACAATTCGAAGCATTTTTGTGGTCCGCCCAACGTACAGCATCCGATACCACAGACCCTCATTGCACTCGCTCTCCAAGTTCATAGCCGTCTCAGGGCTGGTTTTCCGGCGAACGCCTGCGGCAGTTGCAATGTCCATATGAGGACGTTGATCTTGCTACAATGGACAGCGAAGGCTACATGTATGTCCACCCACACCATGCCCATTACAAAAACGTTATGAACGATATAAAGTGTAAGGTGAGGCATTTCATGATTTTGAGCGAACCAACACTACTATTACACTATCTCTCTAGGTTGTCTTCGTTGAAGGAGGGATCCGAGACAACACTACAAAGCTCGGCCATAAAACTATCGTAGAAGTGGCTACGTTTGAGGTTTGCTGAGTTATTTTTTAACCTTTTGTGCCCTTTATTTCGATATTATCACGACTATTCGGTTGCAGAGATATATAATTTACATAATAATGATTGTTATTTAATAGATGAAAGATATGGATGACACTTTGCTCTCATTTGTGTTCGAATCATAGTGCAACGAGGAACTAGGCAGTTTTATTCCAACATTATTTTTCACAATAACCAATAGTGATTTACTGTCGAATTCGGAAGAAACAAACACTTTTTGAACAGAAATCGGCTCGCTTGAAGTTGAAGATGTCGGACAGTCAAATTTGGGTGAAAAAACAAAGACCATGGCCTCGTATTGTGTTGTACAGTATTTCAAAAAAAGGTCCGATACGAAACCCCACACGTGACATCCAGTTTATAATTTTACAACTTCACTAGAGTCTATTGTAGCATCACATGCGATCTCGAACGAAACTATAAACTGATAACCTTCTAGGCACCTGAGAACACCCGTTTTTACGCCAACGGTGACGTCTACTTCATTCGCTGTTTCAACAACGCCACACAGCAAGTCTTTCAGAAGATCTTCGCTGGAATGAGGGATTTACAACGCGAAAAGAACAAGGTGCTTTGGAATCTCAACGATTTGAAACTATGCGATTCCAGACAATTTTGAACGTTTCTAGATTTACATTACGGATGATATGGAATCATTCGACCAATTCGGTGGGCGTCGGAAAAATCCGTCGACTAAGGAGAAGCCAAATCGATATTCGATAGATATCCTCACCATCGATTCAACATCTAGAACTATGTTTATGAGGCATATGCCACGAACCGTGGAGATGATGACTCGGCTGGGCTACGAGATGTTTTACGGTTACACAAAGGTTAGTGAATGGTAATATCGTTGAAAAGTCCTCCTCCTCTCTGCACCTTATCTACATCTCAAAATTCCTAACTCCAAGTGGACGGCGTACCTTGAATTAAGCACGATTCGAAGGAGCTCGTCGCTGTTTACCTGAAGAAGGGTTTAGGACATCACTATCCCAAAAATCTAAGAATCTGTAACAGGTAAGTTCCCAGATTTCACAATCAATCCACTTTAGGTTTTGGATGTACAGATCATTGAAAATCAATCTAAACCCTCAAGAGGCCTGCAGGCCGTCAAATGAAGTAATGAATGGTAGCAAACATATACAAAACAGTTATAATAACAAATAAAACGAAGAACAAAAAGCATGGAGCAAAGACGGCGAGGAACTGATGAAATACGTCACTGGGAGTACGGGAACGGGCAATCGCGGCCGGGCCCTAGAGTTGACAAACAGACGTAGTGGTTTCGTTTATGTTTTAATGGGATGGTGAGAGGCGGAGCGCTCCAATCTGCTGCTCGTTCGGATCCCGAAGGTCCACCACCGGAACACGAGAAAGTACCTTGACGTGGAAAACTAGGATGGTAGGTCCCTTCTTAGGCTAGAATTTCTTGTACGTCACATACACTTCCGATACCCACCTCTTCCCCTACCGTTTAGTCAGGGTAAAGGGGAATAGATCTTCGGTCGATCAGGTCATGGCCGCTGTCTTCTTGCAGTGGAAATCCTGCATGCCATCAGATTCACGTTCTCCCGTAACCTAAAAACAGCTTGTCCATTGTTCGCCATGTCTTTCGAATTTGGTGCTGGCTGGTATAAACAGGCACAGAAAGAGGTAGAATATTCTTCACAATCTAATACTTGCTGCTCATCATGCTGATTGAGATGAACTACTGGAGCACTGCCCTCAGATCAAAAGCTGACGAGAACATAATAGTATGATATGCTGATTAGTCCCCTATGGGCGCGCCACGCATTCGTCTCCTGTTCAGAATCGTAGAGGCATGGTGAATGAGTGTTTGGCCTGTATAATGACTTGTGGGAACCAGCCGCTATACCAAGTCAGTGTCTTCACCTTCCCAGACAAGTGTTGTACCAATCTATCCGATCGCGGATGCGTACGCTTGGCTAGCCGAGGTGAGGATCGAACGCTCGACTGTGCAGGTGTAAGTAGTGCCTCTTACCACTGCATGGGCACCCAGAAAATCTATGCGAAACGCTTTCGTTTGGTATATATCCCTTTTGCAATTGTGTTTGTGAACCTTATGCTTTTTTTGTTGTCCGCAGAATAAGCCACTTGGACGACTGTCGTTGTCCTCTTAAGGTTGGAGACAATTCAATGGTGAATCTCGAGCCAATTCTCGCTGGTGATATTCCGGAAGCCCTTGTCGAGCCCATGAACGACACATCTGGCGACATCAATCCTCAGTGGATTCTTCCTACGAACAAAGCGTTGGATCCCTCACTTCTTCCGTTTCTTTCAAAAATAATGGAGAAAGGTTGGTCTCGAAGGGCACGTTCTCACCGCTGTTTTTTAAGTTACCGAGTCACCCATAGAGTATGGATGCAAAACGATGTTCAACGACGACATCGGCACTGCAGATCGAGGCATATTCCACTATCCCAGCGGAGAATTTCAGCCAGGTTTCACTACACCACCGGCTGACCACTATTATCGCGCCTATTATCTTGCGCTATATAAGGTGGGATGCAGAATTGCAATTATTCTCATAGATTGCAATGTACAATACGACCTAAATGTTCTGCATTCCATTGCTCATGAACTGACAGTTCCAAGACACAAGGTACACGATCAATCATCAAGATGATCAAATCCGCGGATGTATCCAAGCAGATCCCTTGGTGGACCGATTTTTTGAAGCTGAACATTTCATTGTGTTCATCTAACGAATGCTCACCCAAATACACTCAGTAACCTAAATCACAATTGTATCTGTCATTGCACATCTAATTATCCTATATTTTGAAAAAATTGTATGCTGTTCACCCGACTCGATAGTACAAAGCAGAGAAGTCGAAGTAGCCAGTTTCGGCACCTATCTGACTCCTAAGCGCCCCGCCCTCGACGGAGTGGTTGAGGTGACTGGAATTATGGTGATCCTTTACCGAGAGATCTGATGAGTACGCAGGATGAGCCACCGTTTCATAGCTGCGGTCATTCGAGCTCTGGAGCGGTTTTGTGAGACGTGAGGTATGGCGGTTACCGTGAAACCATTTGGATCTTTTCCTTTGACGACTGCTAGAGCACTGTAATCAGGATCAAAGGTAAAGGTGCCGAAGTAGATTAGTCCCCTGGGGACGCGCTCCCGCATTCCTGTTCCACTCGACACCGTAGAGGCATGGTGAAAGTGTTTTTGACGTACACAGTGATTGCTGGGGCCAGTCGCTATAGTAAGTTAGTGCCTTTACCAATCCTCTACCAAGTCTATTACCAATTTACCCGACTCCGAGGTTAGAAAGACTTGGTTTGCCACGGCCGGGATCGATTGCTCCACTGCATAGGTGTCAGCAATGCCACTTATCACTGAACTATGCGGCCCACCTAAATAGGTAAAAAGCCTTACTGTCACTTATTCTTTAAAAATCAATTCTAATCCACAATCATACTCGATACTCAGATTATTGATTCTCCTCAGCTATGTCGCTTTAGTTACATGAATACGTGATTTATATAAAGTTTACTTACCCAAGTTTGAGCGTTCGTCAACAACGCGAACACGCCGTGGCGCCTCTTGAAAGGGAAGAGCATTTGGCCAGCTAACAGGGAGCATTTATGCGTTTAGCATCGTAAAGAGTGCAAATTTCATCAGCTGCATGTGTTCGCATTTCAGCGTCATGATTTATTTCTAGACTATTATTTTTGTGCCACTATTGAGCAACATATTGCAGCGTCTAGCTAGCTACCTTGCCAGATTATCTTTTTCGGCAGAACTGGACATATGGACCATGCAAAGACGGTGGCCAGATACAGCGTGAATTTTTCGAGTTGTGGCGCCGCTTTGCGCAAAGATACAAGGACATCTGCCACTTTGGTTTCACTTTCATAACTACGTACGGTTATTATCCTTTTTTGGAAATAGGAAAAGCAGAAGTAAAACACAATGTGTTTCAGCTTAACTCATGAGGATGGCTATCGTTTGGAGACAATGGATGAGTACCTCAGATCAAGCTTAGAAAATCTGCATATTACAGGTGACGTTCTATACTACTCTCGAAGAAACTGGCTTTCTATAAGGTCAGAACAGATTGTGAGTTTCTTTCCGAAATTCCACAGCGTTTTCATCCCGATCAGTTACGGGGCACGCCTTTCATGATAGTCGCTCCGTCTTCTTTCTGCTTGATTCTGTTCACGCTTCGTTGAGGTTACTACACTGCCATCTTGTCTCGGCCCAGAGCTCCATGTGGGGTGGCCATATCCTCTTCGATCGCTTCCTTGCCTGCGCCCATCGATCCGTCTTGTGATTGTGACAGTTTCCCTCAATCAGCCGACCTGTCACCCGGTTCTGGCGCTAGTACCGACACCCTTTTCAGTTATTTCTGAGCTAGGCAAGGCTTTCTGCCTGGGTCGGGATTGAATCCTGATCATCGAGATCATGAGCCTATTCAAAAAAAAAATTACGGAACTACGGAATGAAACAAAATGAATTGGAATGAGTGACTCACGCCGCCTTTTCTCTGGATTTCCCTTTCATCTTTGTCTTTCCGGCTGAGAAAGCTATTCACGCCTTCCACTTGTGGGACCATGCCATTTACCCCTACTTACAATTAGGTCAGATAATCAACAACATCGTGATGAAGAAGACGAAGACACGTGGTCGACCACGTTCACAATGCCACAGCTTCTTCGTCAAATCGAACAGCAAGTTATTGGCGCTACTGGCACCCACACGGTTCAGCCATTAATCCTCGCCACAATTGATCAAGCCTTACATTCCTTTTGGGTAAACTGGTACCTGAAGTGTTTGGGAAGGTAAAACACTGACTTCTTCGCAATTTCCATGACAAATAGGGAGGAGAAATATACCATCTAATAGAGAAAATTATCGTCTTTCAAAAAGTATATAAAATTATACCCCCCCTTGCCTCTAAAGCTAAGCAGAAAAAATCGCTATCGGTGAGGTTATTTTTTTTCCCTTTTCGCTTTCCACTTTACCAGCCGAAAAAACCATGACATTCAAAGTTATCAGAAATTTCAAATACACTGCTTGAAAGAGCAAATAATTCTCGCCGTGTCACGCTCTGCAAAAGCTTTCAAACTCAACTTAGAACTGTAGTTTAAAAAAAAAACGGCGGGAACTTTCTTACCAACCTAATATAAGCTGAATACGCATCCACCATGCCTCTATCATACTGAGTTGAACACGAATACGGTGGCGCGTTCTTAGGCGCTGATCAACGCCAATCACTTTAGCTTTATCTTTACCTTTGCCTTTCTTAACACGTTACGATGAGCAGCCATATCCAACCCAACGAACGTTGTTAATGTGATCCGCAATAATGATTCATTCGCCGCATAGCGCATTACAACAGATTATCAGCCGATGTTCGATGAGTGGAAGTTATTCTCATTATCAGCTTCATTTAAACTTTATTAATTTGTTTGTTCAAGGGATAGTGTTCGATTTCTATGCCCACACCCGTTCTCTAGGGTTTTGTGATCCGAGAGCTTATTGCTTACTATTTCATGGTTGTCATGACAATCATGTACAGTACCGGACGTCGCAACGATAAAACGGCGCCAGCGGCGCATCTTTGCGTAGAATCCGCCTTTTTTCTATGTTTTCTTCAAAATTGATTAATTTACAAAAATATGTCAGTATGTGCCCGAACTCAGCAGGTCGAGCTTTATGTGTTCGCACAAAAATTTTCCACATTCGAACTCATCGCTCGACGACGCTACACCTTCGGCCAGGCTACCACAACGGGGAACCCCCGTTGGGCATGCAGCGCAAATGAATTGAGGTAGACTTTCTCCGCGTCAACCGCAAAAACGACAGCTTTCGCCGCAAAAAAGCGCCGATACTGCCGTTTATTCATTCCGGTAATTCCGGTACTGTTATAAACATTAACGTGATGATTTGACAATACCTCTTGAAAGCTATATTTTACAGGTGCTCTAGATAATTCCGTTAGCATAATTATGGGTGATCATGGCAATCGTATCGGAGCAATCCAATTTTCTTATACGGGAAGAATAGAGGAGAGAATGCCATTAATGGCTATACGACTTCCATCAGATTTTAAACAGCTGTATCCCATGGAGTACAACAACTTCTTAACAAATAAATGGAAGTTGACGAGGTATAGCCGGTTCTAGAAGAAATTCTTCGTTTCATAATAAATATTCTGCTTTTATTACCTTTTGGTTCTTTCGAAATGGGCTAGCCAATAGCCATAGTTGTATCACAATTTCGTGATATGGATTTGCGGTCCTTTTCGTTGGATTCAGTATCGAACCAGAATTTATTTGTATGATCTGTATGGTCATCTATAGTTCTCGCTCCATGGTTACTATCACCTAGTCTGGCCTCATTTTGCATTTTTTCCCAAACTTCCAACCTGCCCCCATTTTGAAGACTATTGTCAAGCTTACCTGCTTAAAAAATGGATCAACATGCAATCCTTTGGTTACTAGTAGCACCATACACATCACATATAGCAAGATACTTGTAAAGCTATCCTTATTTGCAGCAATTTTGACATTCATAAAACACTGCAAGATGTCGTAAGGATGAGCTTTGGGAAGAAACGAACTGGATCATCCTCAAATGGCAGAGGAATAAGTCTCTTCGACGAGATTAGCGCAAACAGGTACGTTCTGAAACAAAATAACTAGGCTGGGCCTGAATAACTAGGCTCTACTCATTCCACAAGTTTTGCCCCTCGAATACGTGTTGGCACTTGCCTTTATATTGGCATAAACCGTTCAGAGGTGAGATGTGGGGCGTGAGGGAGTTAAACCGCTACTTAACCCAGCTAGTTGGATCGACCTTCTGTTGATACCATTAAAACCTTCCATTCTTCTTGACAAAATGTAGTCATCCTTGCTTGAGAAGATAGAACGAGCGATAATGACGGAAGAACATCGAGTGAGGGTAAATTTTGAAAAAAATTAAAGTTCGTGTCCGATGATTGGAACCACACAGACAAGCAACCCTATGCGTGTACCATTCAGAATCGCTCACGCTCGGTGAGAGCGTATTTCGCTTTTCTTTCAAGTTAATGTTCACATCTTCTCGTAGGAAAGGACCCGCGTGGTTTTGTGGTAAGAGGCGCTAATGGCACCAGCACGCCCTAGCGATCGTTCCCGGCCCGGACTAACCAAGCCTTCCATCCCTGTGGTGTCGAGTAAATTGGTAACAGAATTTTCAGGTAAGGTAAGAACACTGATTTGGCAGTTGGCCTTCGCAAGTCACTGTATAGGCCAACTTCGCATTCACCGTTCCTCTACGATTTTGAACTGAACACGAATACGGCAGCACCTCTTTAAGGGACTGGCCAACGCCGGTACCTTTACCTTGCACTTGTCTTCCCGTACAAGTCTGGTATCAATTTACCCACTCTTGAGATGTGTGCACTGGGAAATTGGGCGGGGCAAGGATCCATCGCTCGACTATACAAGTGCCCGTAGCGCCTTATACCACTACAACAAACGCGCATTGCGGAAGATCGTTTTGCAACATTACAAAGGAAAACTTGAGAGAAGCACATATTTGGAAATTCTAAATGCTACATGAATTCAACAAAGCAATTCCGTTTGTCATAAAAATCCATGGCTCCACGCTTCATTCGATACTGTTGGTTATTTAGGTCTTGTAGAGATGCGTATATAGCAGAGAATTTCTGCACCTGTTTGATCAAGCGTACGATCGGAAATCAGAGTAAAGATGAAATAAAGAAAAGGGAAGAGCTCAACAAAAAGGTAAAACAGTTAGAATCTGATGATCATTTCCTCACAATTATGTTTTGGTAGCACATTCAGAAGTTCAAGGACACGATAACAGCGTGGCTGAGGGTAAATGGTCTCAAGAAGTGCTTCAACTATGACAAGGTAAGCTTATTTATTAATTAGGATCATATTTCAAAGCTTTACAAGTGTTATATTTATTAAAAATAGAGCAGGCTTGTCTTGGAAGATGACGATATTGACTTGGTACAGTGGTTGTCATCCGCAAGTCATTATATAGGCCAAATACGCATTCACGATACCTCGATATTTCTGAATGGAACACAAACGCATGGAGCGTTAAGGGAACTGATCAACGCCGATAATTCTACCATTATCTTTATTGCCTTCATAGAGTGATATTGTGTACTTCTGTTTTGTTATTCCAATACAGCACTACCACTGTTACCAAGAAGACGTGGTCTTTCGTTTAGCTCACTTAGAACTGCGAAGCGTTTCTTTTCTCAAATCTCATATTTCAGATCACCATTGGCAAGGAAGCCGCGACATTGGGTATAAATCCACTGGTGAGACACGGACTCCGATCAAAAGCAAAAACCGACGAAGTTGAGTCAGCGAGGAAGAAAGAGCCTAGAATGGATGTAAGTGTGAATAAACGCCCACGAGTAATAGCTGTGGGTAGATGAGGTGAATTGCTAACAACCCACTTGAAAGTAATCAATTAGTCAATTTATTACGACCATGAAAGACAGTCGTTAATTCGAAGAGTTATGGGCATCTCTGCTTGAAAATGAAAGAGAAGCAGCGTTAGCACGCGTTCGTAGCTCTTTTAGAAGCAGCTCGTAGTTCTCGGCCGGATCCTCATCGACTCGCCAGTCATAAAGGGATATAGCATCTCCCACCCCCCGCCGCTGGCGCCGGCGCCGCTCGAAAATGGCCCGGTGGCGGCGGCGGCGACGTCGTCGGTGGCGTCGTCGGGCCAGCGCGGCCCTACATTTCATCGCAGCCGCCGACGACGCCGCGCAAGGCGTCGCCGAGTGTGCAAAGCCCTTTTGTTTCTTGTTTCATGTTTGTTTCAGTGTTTCTTGTTTGTTTCAGTGCGATCACATGATATTTTATGAGACCAAGAAGAGCGTAGAGGTCAGCGTTAGAGGAAACTGTTCTAGCATTGTAGGTACAAAGCATAAAACAGTCTCCATGTCGTGCTGCAGATGTGTCGCCATTGTCCAGAATCCATGACGTCCGGCACAACTCGAGATTTCTTCCCCTCTCACCGGTTGTCGTACCATCCGATGTCGGAGACGGCGGAGTCCAGTGTGTGGGGTACTTATCGTTAGGCTCTCCTTCTGTTGGTCGAGTATATTGGTTCTCTGTCCGTAAGGTCCATTCCACAAGTTTGGGAATCCAATCGTTGGGAAACAGAGGGATTGATCCCCCCTTCGCTACGAGTATGACTACGTCACGGCAGATGCCCTTGCTGGTGCAAAACTCCTGCTGGTCATACACGCATTGCCACCAGCTCCCCGCGTTGAGACTACGGAGGAGGGAATTTTCGAATTTTTGTTCGGAATCGCTCGACCAGATCGGAAGTATAACACTTATGTTCTAATCGAAATGTCACGAGTTTGCGATGCTTTTACTCTAATTTTCGTTAGTACTATCACAATTCGAAGAGGTACTGTGACTGATCTGCGATTTATCGAATATTCTAATCTTGCATAGACTGCTGTCAACTTTTACAGTATCTCTATCACGAATTTGTTGCATCGATTCCAACGCACGATAGCCAGTCGATGGAACTACTATTCCGCATTGAAGAAGAGGTGGCTACCGGAGTTTTCAATGTTGCATTCGAGCCTTCCATTCGAAAATCTTTGCCAACCTGCCAGGAGTTTTCGGTTTTTGATGTTTGTGACTGCTTGAAGTCCTGAAATCTGCTCCTTCGGCCTACAGTTTCACTTATTTGATCTGGTCATTGTAGCATTTTCTAAATTGTCTAAGTCGAGGTCCGAATCGAGGTTAGACGAGGTTCGCATCATGGTAAACTGTGATATATTCGTTAATTGTTATCTATTAAGCTAAGTAAATATACCTGACGCGAAATACAAGAATAAAAAACGGCAACTACTCAGTATCTAAATTCCACCGTATGCTTTCCTCTTGAGACTTTTCTTATTTCGTATTTACCCCGATCTTTCGTCTAAATTTCTAATATTGTGTATCCTTCGTCACGTGTATTATCATCGTTTCCTTTCTGTGTCCCTATTTGATAAGTATGCAAATTCGATTCAGACAATGTTTTGTAACGTTTCCGCTTATTTGTTTGAATAAAATTGTCTAAATGTTTCCTGTTAACTGGCAAGCTTGGTACAGTGGTAAGAGGCCCTATTGTCACCCGCACGGTCGATCGATTGATCCCCGCCCGTGCTAGCCAAGCCTTCCGTTCCTCCTTGGTCTGGGAAATTGGCATCAGACTTCTGAGAAGGTAAAAACACTGACTCAATCAAGCGGCTTGCTCCCGCAAACCATTGTATAGGCCAAATACGCATTCAATTCTGAATGGCACATTTTCCGGGGACTGATGAACGCCAACTAATTCACCTCTCCCTTTTACGTAACCGTTAACCGTTTCCTTCTTAATACATAATCAACACAGCAACAGCATTCCAGGGAAGGACGTGGTCCTTATAAGTTCATCGAGTTGGAGTCACTCTCACGACTGGTGAGAAAGTGAATGGTTTACTGTTCGCTATTTACACGAGCAACCGTGGAGAAATCGATCCATACAGGCAACTTCCTCCGTTTCCCTGAGATTCCCTGTTTCCTTACTCAATTGTCTGAATGCAACCGCTCAACACTGAATAGCTTGACGTACTCTCAAGGTGCGGTTATTAACATGCGTAACATCGAAATAACCAGTTTCAACCAGACAATAGCTCTTCACGACTATTTAAGCTGAAGTAAGGAGATTACAGACACTTCACTCTCCGTAATCCATCATGTGGGAGCAACGTCTACGGCTGTTCGCATTTTGCGTGCTGACCAGTGAGTTCGTGTTGGAATATCTAGAAAGCTGCAAGTGGACCCCACTTTTGCTGTTCTCAATTAGGACCCATTCAGAAACTGCCGCAAACGACGCCATTTGCAGCGGCATACGGTGGCGGCAGCGGCAGTTGGTGGGAGCCGTGATCCTCCCACCAAATGCCGCTGCTGACACATCGGGCCCACATCCCAAGGCACGTCGCCGGCGGCGCCGCCACAAAAATGATAAAAATTTCCCCGGCGGCGTCGTTGGCGACGTCGCCGCTGCGGCAGCCGAAGTATGCGTACCCCCCCCCCCCCGGCGGCATGGAGGCGAGGCCGCTCGATCGATACTCCCCATCTTTCATCGCCGCACCAAAAAGTGTGCCGAGCCTTTAAGCATTGCCGCGCCGCTATGCCGCAGCCCCTGAATGGGCCTTTAATCGCTCAGTCATTCACGGGCACGGTTTTCTTCTTCTCCTTATGAGGACTTTCTAACGTTAAAGGGTTCGGCACAATTTTGAAGAGGAATCACACAGTACCTACCAGATCTGACTAGGAAATCTAGAGCACCTACTAGTTTTGGGCGCATTACTCACCAAATACAGGTTGTGGCAGTTTAATCGAGAATAGATTTGCTTATAGAGTTGATTGTTAAATTTTCGAATGCATGAACATCAAGTAGCATGATAGTCTAAAGTCATCGGCCTGAATAAGGGCACATGAATGCTATGGTGGATAGCGGCGCCATGTGGATTGTGGAGTGCAGGGTGCTGATCCTCAACATTGCGTCGACTTTAACAATCACTGTCATATCTTCCAAGATTTCCGACCAACTCGGTCGGTTTTCGCATGTTTGACATGTAAACTCTACACAATTGTTCACATCACCACATTGAAACAATGATAGATATGACAGTGATAAAGTGTTAACCAACATAGAGTCGACGCAATATTGCAGACCAGCACGATGCTCCTCAGAACCCACATAGCACCTTGATAGCTTGGGTGGAGTAGACAGCTTTGAATTTGGTGTTAGATATCGTGGCTCGTCGCTCCTCCTCAGCCATTTTCTCTCAATAAATGACTGCCACACCGCAATCGCTATAAACAAAAAAATGGGGGCGTTGAGCGACGATACACTTTGATTCGTTTGTCTTCCACGACTTGCGATGGGTTAAGCCACTGCATTAGAATGGTCAAGTTTTTGCTCTTGCACTAGGTATCTGCACAACCTTTCGGCCGATAACGATATGCAAATTATGCCACATGCAGAAGCACACGTGGCAGTTTTATAAAAGAAGGTTGCAGATGTTTGCATGTTGTTTGATGTTGATGTTTGTTTGCAATTTGCAGATGTTACCAGTACAACAAATAATCCTTTTCAGCTTTCTCAACTGGAGCAAAAGTGCGCCACGTGTAAGTCGATATATTTGCTCTTCTCTCTAACTCGCTTCTAAAAGTAAATAATGTTTGCGGAAAACATTTTAAATATTCTAAAATAGTCAGTGCACTACTATACCAGTATAAGTGCTAAGTAGTTGCGGTGAGTCTATGGAAACTAACAAAGCAGAAATGAAAAAGAAAAGTGGCAGGGATTAGCCCTCTATACAGTGCGTTTCAAAATTATAAGACCACCCTAAAATTTGTTTTGCTCCTTTTACTTCATTTCGTGAAATGGTACTGCTTCCACTGAATTCAGCGTGGGCTGAAACCATACATGAAAACGACCCAGAACTATCTCTCGAAAACGAAATTTTTTATAGAGAAATTTTTGAATTTCCGCTGTTTCAAAATTATAAGACCACTCAATATACACTTCCGTTTTATTACAATAAAAAATCAACAATTACAAATTAAAAATTAACAATTCCACCGCGATTAGAAACAAGTTCAAAAATTCTGTCTGGCATGCTTTTCACCAACTTTTCCAGGATACCAAGATTCAAACTGCTCCATGCCTCCTCGGTTGCTCTGCGCAGTTCTTCGACGTTGTTGAATTGTCTCCCGTCGCTGTATATCTGACGTACAAGAATCCCCCAGATGTTCTCAATCGGATTCAAGTCCGGAGAGCAAGCTGGCCCTGCATCACGCGAATATTCTTGGAGTTCAGCCACTGCATAGTGGACCTACTGGCATGTACAGATACGTTGTCCTGCATGAAAGTGAAGTCCGACGTACGATGTTCGCGAAGAAACGGTAGCAAATGATCTCGAAGAAGGCTCTGATAGTCTTGTGAGTTCATTCGACATGTTGTGAATGCTAGAATGCTAGCCGAAGAACACCAAGGCTACAGAATGCTTCCCAAACCATCTGGGAACCACCGCCGAAATTACGTCTGCTGAAGACGAGTGGGTCCTTCCGCAAGTCGCGCCAATAGTAATGAGATCCATCCGGGTCATCCAAGTTGAACTTCTTCTCGTCAGAAAACACTACCTAAATGCACATGACTCATATGAGTGGGAATAATATTCGGTTGATGGAATGGTGTACCTTGCTCCAATCAGTCGTCATGTTCCTACGCGCAAATTGAAGTCGTTCTGCCTTGTGGTTATCAGTTAACCTTGGAGCCCTCTTCATCGACTCTCGGACAATGTTACCGCCTCTTGTGACTGCCCTCCACATGGTCGTCCTTGACGCATTTAATGATAATTCCGCCTTCGCTCGATTGATGGAGCAAGTCGAGTTGGACAAAAGTCGTTGGATTTGTCGAACATCTTGGTCGGAAAGCACAGAAGCCCGCCCAGATTTTGGTTTTCTTCGATATCGAGCAGGATCTTTGAGATAGTTGATTATTGCACATTTGGAGCGGCGAAGTTGGCAAGCGATATCTCCAGTTGAGTGTCCTGCCTCATGTAGAGCTCGAATTTGCGCTTGCTCCTCAGGTGACAGTCTGGTACCACGCGGCATGTTACCGTTAGGATAGTAGACAGTACCAAGGTCAATATGAAGTAGTTTTGACTCAGCTTGGGAACAAAATCACAGTTATAACAAATGAATGTCGTAGGTGGTCTTATAATTTTGAAACAGTGGAAATTCAAAAATTTCTCTATAAAAAGTTTTGTTTTCGAGAGATAGTTCTGGGTCGTTTTCATGTGTGGTTTCAGCCCACGCTGAATTCAGTGGAAGCAGTACCATTTCACGAAATGAAGTAAAAGCAGCAAAACTTGAAAATTTTAGGGTGGTCTTATAATTTTGAAACGCACTGTAGGTGCGCCATGCCTTCGTGTTCCATTCAGAATCGTAGAGACACTTTAATGCGTGTCAGGTTTTCCGGGGTCGTCAACTGTCAGGGCCTTCGCCTTCTCAAACAAGTTTGATACCAATTTTCTTGACACCAGGGGAGTGGGAAGCTTGGTCGGCTTTGAAGTGGATCGAACCCTCGGCCGTGTCAGTAGCGGTGTCAGCAGCACATCCTTCCAGTGCACCAGACGCACGATTAGGTAATTGGCTGTAGCTAAAGTGATTCAGGCGAGGAGTCGCTCCCGGATGGGATATTCAGGTCATTTACTGATTTTGAGTTTGACTTCAAATTTTATTTCCGATGAATGATTGGCAAATCGCTGTGCAAACTTGTTTCAGCGACCTGTGGCTCAGATTTCAAAGCTCAAAATTCATTAATTCAGGCAGCTTCCAGCCATACCCATCTCTCAGCACCTGGATGTCATGGAACATTCGGCGATGCGCATTTATCAACTTAACGATTTCGTCAATCATACTGCTTTTATACGATCTTCTCCAATTCGATGTGCAGAAACCAACGTGTTAGATCGCTAAGTCCTTTCACTATTTTATCGTTGTTCTTTTCATTTCATCAGGTAGCGCAGAACAGTAATTTATACGTAATCGAACATTCAGAGCACCAGTGGTATACATCAATCTAGCAACCTTGCGATCGACTTTAGTCCACGAACCGCAGATTACTGCTGAATAATAAGGGTGTCTGATAATTCAGAAGTGGTTCGATGTGGTTCTATCCCCACCTCGCCCCGACTCCGTACGTTCTGACTTGTTCTTGTTCTCGATGGCTCAGCCGCTAGAACTCATTTCCACAAACCAAAAGTTCGGACAGGAACGCTCTCCAAATAAAGCTCCTTCAATCGCTCAAGGGATTGGTTAGCTTTGTGACTAGAATCCGAACACCTGCGAATGTCCGATAACTCATGACTCCACCTAGTAATATGTGATTCTTACGTACTCAGGTACTTTCTTATTCTTAACACATTGACGACAATACGATCCACAGGTGGATCGGACGTTGTCTGCCGCTTGGGACAATCGGACTCACCGGTGGCTCGGTCTCTCTCGAAGTGTCGTTTCCTCCGACTTTTGACAAACCCCCGATTTTTTTAGCGAACGCATTGCTGTTATCCGAAAGTGTTGTAAACATGGCGGTTCAGTGAAAAAATTTTCAAAGTACATTTATGTACATTGTGAACAAAGCTACTTCGGCGCTATTCGAGGGATGCCGAAGACGAACCACGGCGTAAACGAAGGTAGCCCTATGCTGTCAATGCCACTGATTTGACTTAAGCTACGTTGAACTCCAATCATAGAGGTTATCAGGAGCAACAGATGGCGATGCCCGTTTATATGGTACGATAAAGTATCCTGGGACAATCCGACCCATCCGTGGGTCGCATTTGCAGTGGGCGTGACGCGCGTTGCCCCACGCGCGCGAAAACGAAAAACCGGCGCGGTCGTCAATGTGTTTAATGGTCCAGCTTCACTAATCGTACGGGCCCCTAAATGACCCCTCTCCCTTAGCCTCTTTGTCTCGTGATCATCATCAAGCTTGATGGTCAAAGTCAACTTTGACGAAGCCGAGATTCAACCGCTTCGGAATAACTCATATTCTTAACGTGTTCGACGAACAAAGTAGACCGTCTGGAAAGTGGCCTTCCATGAGGCCGCGAGCAGTCACGCGGCAGCCACCGTTTTTCTTGTCCAGCGGTCGTATATGCGAATCACTGGGAAGAATCATACCTGCCGTTTTCGCTCTTCCTTTGTTGTCGTTCACTGCATGTCAGTTCTGAGTTTTCGAAGGAAGCTTGATTCGCCAACTACTTCATCCCCACTATTCTGAGCGGAGGGTTGCGCTCATATGCACACTTGTTTCTTACGAGCAGTAGTTTAAGCACAAGTGGCCTGGGAAGTTGGAGTCTTGCTTTCAGCTGAGACAGAACATTTCTTCTTTGCTGCTCCACTCAATAGAGCCATAGATCTCTATATCGACTTGATTGAAGTCACAGTTGTCGTTTGTTGCAGTCAACATGGATGGGAATGTTCGAAGGGGTTTCCAATAGAATTCGTGTTGTCTTCAAAATACTTACAAGGGAGGTCAGTGAGCTTCCCCCAAAGATTCTCATCGAGACCTACACGGTTCGGTAGAGCATCGAGTGTCGATTACAACGGTATAGTTTGTTTTTGCTACCTGCAAATGGGTGGTCCAAAAAAGGCGGAATATCCTGACGTATAGGATTGTAATAGTAGTTAACGACGAGAGGTCTTGTAGGTCCTAATCCCCACAACTCGTTGTATTGTGGCTCAGTCGGTAGCATGTAAGGCTCACGAACTGATGGTCGGGGGTTCGGTCCCTTTACTGGGTTTTGTTTTTGCCTTCATACGCTAGATTCCAAATTAGGCTCCTTGTACAATTTTGTCGTAGTTGCTGGATAAAATCGCGTTCTGGAGGAGTATGACCAATAGAGTACGCACAAAGGACAATATCTACTAGCACGTACGTATGTGCTCCATACCTACCGTAACCAACGCAAATCGATCCCAAATTCAGCAACTAATGTCAGATTCGTGATCAGCGTCCCGAATAACCCCCGTAGACAAAGTTTGGGCAAAATCAGTCATTTCGACCCAACCAGCCTTACTAGTGTCGAGTGAGTAATTGTGTGAGGGTCCAGTTGCCGAGAACATCCTTATTCTATTGTTCCACTTTCTCAACATAGACTTCATTTTGGATGAGTTTCTTTTGATATTCAACGAGAGAGATCACTTGGGCTGCCGACAAATCCACAATTCACAAATCTAACATCGGCTTTTTCCATTGTGTCTGACGTGCGCTTGCTAGGGTTCGTAGTAGCGAAGTAGGGTGATTGGGTCAAAACCACCGATTTAGCCCATACTTTGTCTACGGGGGTTATTCGGGGCGCTGATCACAAATCTGACATTAGTTTTTGAACTTGGGATCGAATTGGATTGGTTAAGGTAGGTGTGAGTCACATGCATAAGTGATAGCAGATGCGCACAATCCCGGATAGGTTGAGACGCGGGTTCGATTCTCGCCTGAGATTCAATTTTTGCGATGAACCTATCACCACCATTGCAACATCATCTTCTAGTATACAAAACAGTAACCAGCAAAAAGCGGTAATAAAAAGAATTTCACGATAGTGCTAGTAGATTTTATCCTCTGTGCGTATGTTAGTTGTCAAAGTTTTTTGCCCTTTTTGGGCCACCCATTTGCAGGTAGCAAAAACAAACTATACCGTTGTAATCGTCACTCGATGCTCTACCGAACCGTATAGGTCTCGACGAGAACCTTTGGGGGAAGCTCACTGACCTCCCTCGTTAGATACCCACTGACATGAAAATCTGATCTCGCCTGACGAGTCGTTTTTATTCTCAGTACCGCTTGGGTATTGTTTACGAAATATCTTCAGCCTGCCCACAAACAAGTTAGACTGCATAGAATGTTAATACATTGATATTAAGATTCTTTCTATATATAAGGATCTGTATGTTACCACTGGTGGGTCTTGAACTTTGTCCGTCCCATGCTGCCCACCAATGTGACTCTAACAAGCAGTTGTGGCAAAATTGCAAAATGGTTCAATCTGAAAACTGAGCCAACGCTCAGGTGGCCACACCTTTTTCACCTAATGGGTCATTGGAAACAGCCTAAAGGGCGGTGGTTTTTCGTAAATTTCGGTTCGCCCACTTACATCTAGCAAAAGGTAAACACATTGGTAACGTAATGTTGGTGAATAATCAGCGGGATTCCGGCTCAGGCGAGATCCTCAGGCCTGTCTGGGCCGCTTTGTTTTTGACCCTTAGGGCCCTTACAGACCCGACGACAAGAAATTGAGCGACGAATTCGCGCGACTGTGACCGCGCGTCACCAAGGGCCCTTACACCACTGAGTCGACGGCTACCCTTCCCATCTGCGCCGGTGATGGAAAGATTCCGAGGAAACGGGAACTTTGTAAGATCCCAAGAGCTACTTATTATGACCTTCGTACTCCTTTACCTATTGCTGAAGTAATTTTCGATGAGATTGCGTCGAAAGAACTTCTACAGACTCCAGTTCAGCATTCAGTAGAATTGCTTTATTCTATCAACGCCTTTCTCAATTTGAGGAATGGTTCCAGGGTTATCGTTTCATTTCTCACTCTTTGGATACCACCAAGGCTTCTGACGTACGACGCCATTCTGGAGCGGGCATTTATCATTAAAGTCCGCAACTATGGTAATTTCTTCTGTTCATCCTTAGTTACAATTTACCCGCAGAAGGCCATTGCAACCACATTTAGCATCGATACCACTGATATTGCTATAACTATTTTTCCATTTTCATGTATGTACAATACCGGACATGTCTTTTGGACAGTTTCCGAAAAAGCAGCTCAGGAGCGTTCCAAAGCGACTTTTTTTGAACAACTTTGCTGAGACTCAATTATTTGTAAAAACATACATATAATTGAGCTCCGCAGCTCGAGCTATATTGTTTGCTGTATAAGCTATCTACACCTGAATTTTCTCAAAATATCGATTCTTTGCCAAGCCCTCAAATCTCGCCTGGTCGGTTCCTTGTATCCATCGATTGCCTCGTCGTTGACGGGGGTCCCGCCAACGAACATGCCCAACGGGGGGTCCGCGTGGTAGCTTTTCCAAGCCATCCCGTGGGAATCCCTACTCCTAGCTTGGGAGGAAAAGACGCGCCGCTTATTTATAAGCGGCGAGGAGTAGGCGAAGCTTAGTTGGTGATGAGTCACCAAGCGAGAGACCGAAGGGTCAACGGGATCCGAAAATCGAGGGGTTAAAAAAGTCGACTGAAAAAGTTCCACAATTTTTGGAAAAGTGTATATGGATGGATAAAGCGCAAGCTGCCGAGCTCGAATACGTGTGTAATTTTGAAAATAATTGAGTTTCTACAAAGGTATTGAAAAAAGACGCTTTGGAACACTCCTAAGCGGCTATTCCGGGAAGTTATCAAGAGATATGTTCGGCACTGTATTATATTAGTTGCGAGAACAGTTCGTGTCACCTTGCAATATGTGTATTTTTACAAATCTGCAAGGCCCGGAAACGGGTATAATTTTTAAAATCGTCGTCAAATCAAATGAAAGATGAAAAAGTTGCAGAAAGCGTATGGAACGATGTATTTTGAATGATGTTATTAATAATATTGATCGAATCAAGATTTCGTCTGGCCTGGGCATTTGTAATCAAAAATGCAAGGTGACACTTCTTTCTTAACCGCTACTAATATCTATAATATAATGTTCCGAAATGAGGTTACTATTACTGTATTCCATGTACCATCACTGTAGCATCAATGTATCTCACCCTGCTTCACAAAAGACTCACGGAAGGCAGGCCGCCATTGAAGAAAGGGAAAATTCTGTGAATAATTGTTTTCAGACTACCAGCTATCCACAACGCACGGTGCGTCTTACTTCGCTCTAAATAAGACGACTATTTCAGCTAACTTAATGCAAAGAAACAAGTCCGGTAGGTTACAGATTGTTTACTCAAAACTTGTGAGTGGACAAGCAATCGACTACGTTTACACATAAAAATTATGTTCATACGAAATAATACTTTTATATTCACAGTCTGCTGTTATTCACGCTCTTCTGGCAACTTCCACACGTGAAACAGCTGCATTGTCATAAAAATAGTTGATGTGATCACTGGAAAAAACTGGCTATTGTACGCCGATCATTTTCCTTCAAAAAGTGACCCAGCAACAGCCACCACACTTGCACTTCAACTTATCAGTCCCTAGGCTGTACTTTCCGTTTTCACAAACGGAGTGACCATCTCGTAAATTGATGTCCCGACTCGCTGCATTCTCCTTATTCTCATTCCTCTCTTAGGCAGTTTTTCACACAGATCCTGAATTTTTTGAAGGTTAATCATATATACCCGAATGAAGATTTATTTATTTATTTATTTATCAAATACGTCAATTAGGTCAATTGACGCGCTGAAATATAACAGCATTAGTAAATACTAAATCAAACAGAATACACCTGTGAAAACACAACATAACAGAAGAAAATGTTAGCTGTGAAGGGAGAGGCTTAATGGAAAATCACAAAACCGAAAACCAAAGAGAACTAACGAAAGCCAACGAACTCAAAGACCATCATGTACTTTTGGCGCTGGTAGAGCTTTTATAAGAATAAAAGGAGAAAAAAATATCCGATAAATATATATTACGGATAAAAAGATAGTGATAGTTGTGCTCCTGTGAGAATCGAGACACGCATCAACTAAGGCTATTCCCTCATCCCATTTATCTAAGGAACCTAATTTTAAACTATTAGGGTGTTCCATAAGTTTCTGGTCTATTTGGACCATGTACGTTGTTCACGCTATAACTTGTTTATACAAGATCCAAACGAGATGGTATCTTGGTATGATGAGGCTGTTCGACGATAGTTTCCAGCGCCATGTTAATCGACTGTTTTGCTCTACTGTCTGCACTTCGGTGATTTTTTGAAAATGAAGCAGAGATCGACCTATCGCGACGTGCTTCTTCATAACTTCCGTTCTTGTCCGTCTGCCCACGTTGCTTATCAAGCTATAGTGGCTTTGTTAGTCAAAGATACCTATTGCAAGTCAGCGTGCCAAAGTTGGTTCCATCGCCTTCAAAAAGGAATATTTGACATCACGGATAAGAAGCGTGTTGGAAGACCGCTTGAGCCAAACAGACGTGCTGTGCTAGCAGCTCTTAGAAGGCAGCCTGCCGGAAGCGTAAGAATGATCTCATCGATTACCAACCCTCCATGTACCACTGTCTATCGCTACCTGAAACGGAGTGGAAGAAGAGCAGTCTTGCAAGGATGGATACCCCATGCACTGACTCCGGCTCAAAAGCGGCAACGAGTGGTCACCTGCCAGAACCATCTCAATCGTTAAGGAACGGCTTCGTGGTTGAGCTCAATCGTGGTACAGGACGAGAAGTGGTGCACCTACGATAACACCGAACGGGTGATCCAGTGGCTTTCGAAGCACGTGAAGCCTGAACGAATTCCGAAGCCGGGCCTTATGTGAAGAAGATACAGCTCGTATTCTGGTTCACTAGTCGTGGAGTCGTGGACAATTTGCTTCTACCGGATGGACAGACAAATACAGCAGACTCGTTCATTGAAGATATGCTAGAAATGAAGTGTAAGCTGCTTGAGAAATACCCAAGATTCGGAACTATTCGGGTGTAGACCAGTTATTTATGGAACACCCTAATAAATACGTACCTTAGTGGCGGACGAAATGGAGCCAAATAAATTCACTCAAACTGCGGCATAGATCAGCCGACACTAAATGCTTAGCCTGTAGGTAGTCGGCAAGGAGTAGGGTTATCAAGACTGATAGTAGTTAAAAAAGTATAAGAAAATTTTTGTTTATACAGCCAGGGATAGCATCATAGCCTTTGAGTTCACGTTCAGAAAATATACTGATTTACTTCTACCGTTTTGCCGTCCGTTCGTTTAACAAATAAGCCTCCACCAAAAATTAAGCATGTGCATGTATGAACGACAACTAGGGTCCCAAAATGGCGGATCGTCGAAGTTCTAAACCAACGGAACCCTATCACCATTGTAAGCTCCTCGACTCTTCAGCCGGAACCATCCAAAGGTATAAGGATGCTTCAAGGATTGAAGACCATGTGTTTCGATGAAAAAGAGCCGAAAGTGAAATACTCAGAGTGAAACTTGGCTAACTACTTTAAATTCACTTCCCTTTATCACGGTCTTCATTTTTTGACATCGTCTTAGAAGTGATTCTGAAGAGAGTGAACAAAAGAAAACGAAATCAAGCAAACTAATACTTATAAATCTGGAATTTCGAGCGCTTTTAACAGATCACTGTTTCGCAACTGTTCCTTGAATTCAGAAGAGCTCTTAGCTAACTGCAGTGAGACTGGAAGCATTTGGAGCCATTTAGCTCCACGGAAGAAAACTGAGTTGTAAGACTTGGCACCCCTTCTCAAAGTCAGCTTAGGGCAGTCGAGGGATAAGACTCCATTTCGACCCCTACAGGGCCGAAATCGCCAGTACATACTTACTTGCCCTAAGCTTCAACTTACCTCGTAACAGTTTAAAACAGAACACTACGTCTTTAAAAGTTCTCCTGTACAGAAGACTTTTCATTCGAAATAGTTTCAAACGTTCTCTATAACAATGTGAATTGTCAGGAGTCACACAACGGCAGAATACAATCCTTGTGAACACCTGCTGTACTTTTTCGATTTTCATCTGTAGTTTTTTTTACAGCTGGGTTCCAAACCTCCGATCCATATTCGAGTATAGGGAGAACGAAAGATTTGTAAAATTGTAAATATATTGAAATATCCCTATAGTGGATGTTTCTCAGTATGGAAAACATGACAGCATATGCCTTGTTCACCATTGATGAAATATGAGATTCAAAATTCAGCTTTGCATTAATGGTAAAACCTAGGTAAGATAGTACTCTGAAGTACTCAGCAACAAACCTGTCGAGTTTTGCTTTCATGTTTTTATTCACCCTGAATGCTGGAGGCATTATTACAACTATTTTGTTCCTATTTTCCTTGTATATTTACAATACTGCTCATGTCTCAAAAAGCTCTCGAAACACTCCCCATCGCTTTTCGACATTATTTTCTTCTCTAGTGGACTTTGTATTAATGCTCATGGGTGGGGACTCTAGTGGGAATTCTTGGTGGGTCGAAACAAGCCAAAGAATCTCGCCAGCCAGTCCAATCAACCGAATCCAAAGAACCAAAGAATCATAAGGCCCTTCGATGGTTCAAGCCCGTCGCCGGCCGTCGCGCACGATCTCTGGCGGGAGGCGTGGTCAGGGTCAAGCTTGAGGTTCGAGAATTGAAGCTGGGGGTCATATTTGGCTTGCGTCGAGTGGGGGGTCGCATTGGATGGTTCGTTTTTAGGAGTAAAGGAAATCAGTACTCCAGTTGTGCGCAGCATTATTTTGTCCCAATTTTATTATTCATTTCTGTTCGAACACTTATTTATTTCGTTTACATTCTGACTAGTGCAGTCATATAAAAAATTTTGCCTTTGTACAAGTTTTAATTAATATTAGCAGATTTATGGAAAAAAGGAAACTATCAGTTTTTCACCTATTTTATTTTTTGAATTTTTGAATTGTAAGAAGAAGATGCGGACAAAAGAGGAGAGAAACCATGTGCATCCGTATGGTTTTATAACAAATAAAAAGATAACGCTTACGTATTACAACACACAAGGGAATTCAAACAGCATATAAGTGCCTATAAGTGTTTTTAAATAACTTAGCTACCGAACACTTACTTTTACGGACTCTGAAAGGAGCAAACAAATATTTTCAAGAGAGAAATGCACGAAGAAAGATCGGCGAAACGATGTAAGCGTCTTCTACTACAAACGGAAGGATAGCAATGGAGATCAAGAAAGCGACTGATCTTGAATTGGCGCTTAATAAAAATTTAACCGACATATTCCATACATATCAAGCAATACTATACAAAATATCAGCATATTTTACATCTAAAACGCAACCGATTTTGCCGCGTTGTTCTTCGGTAGTAGTGGCAGTGGAAAAATTAAATATTTTTCAGGTAGGACAGGGCGCATTGCAATGAAACTCCACATAATGTAAACTCGAGTTTTCCCTAAACATTGGTGTGCCGGGTGAACAGGGTAGGTTTGGTTTAGCTTCGATTCTCGCCTCAGGTAAAAGGTAAAAGGTAAATGTGTCGGCGTTGCCGGAGTCCCCTGAGGACGCGCCGCCGCATTCGTGTTCCATTCAAGTCGTAGAGGCTTAGTGAATGCATGTTTGGCCTATACAATGACCTGCGGGACCCAAGCACTATACCATGTTAGTGTCTTTACCTCCCCAGACAAGTCTGGTATCAACTTACCCGACCCCGGAGGGATGGAAGGCTTAGTTAGCCTGGGCCGCGATCGATCACATGACCGTGCGGGTGACAGCAGCGCCTCTTACCACTGTACCACGCGGGCCCCTTCGCCTGAGATCGAGGCAAAATCGAACCTACCCTGTTCAACAGGATGAAAGCAATTTTTCCAATGCTATTGCAACCGAAGAACAACGCGGCGAAGTCGATCGCATTGCCTCGTGCTGTTCTGAACCAACAGTGATGTCAGTCAAACAGTTATAGCTCTGTCAATTTTTGAAGTTTCAGCAAAAGGGAAACGGTGTTTGAGACTACAGGATTCAAGCTATCCCAAACTGTTCCTGAGAATCACTTTCTTCCTGGTGAACAGGGTAGGTTCGATTTTGCATCAATTCCAGGCAAAAATCGAAGCTAAATCGAACCTACCCTGTTCACCAGGAAGAAAGTCACATCGAGTCTGATTTTTCGCCAATGTTTAGTGAAAACTCGAATTTATATTGAGTGGAGTTTCATTGCGATACCTTCAATCCCTCTTGAGGAACATCCAATTTTTCCACTGCCAGTGCTCCCGAAGAACAACGCGTCAAAATCGATCGCATTTCAATTGTAAAAAAATGGTGATATTTTGTGTAGTATTGCTTGATATGTATGGAACATGTCAGTCGAATTTATATTAAGCGCCAATTCAAGATCGGTGGCTTTCTTGATCTCCATTTCTATCCGTCCATTTGTAGTAGAAGATGCCTCCATCGCTTCGCCGATCTTTCTTCGTTCATTTCTCTCCTGAAAATATTTGTGTGCTTCTTTAAGAGTTTGGAAAAGAGAGTGTTTATTACAAACTACTCGCTCTCAGATCAAGCCTATGAAACAAGACGGTCGTACTAGGACCTGCACTAATAGAGAGGGGTCGTAAATTTTTCGCAGAACTCGAACCTCACGCTTGAGCCTGGGCGAGGTATGTAGACAACTGCCACGCCGACTGCCATTCACTACGCCAGAGTATCAGTTGCCCAACCCATGAGTATACCAAGGACCTAACTGTGACACCTCGAAAGGAAACAACAAAATAATGATATGTTTGAACTCACTGCGAAGTGACAAATTAATTGATGCGTTTGAATTCTCTAACAATCCTTTGTTGAAGAAAAATGGCAAAAAGCGCTCTGGAGCGTTCTGAACACTGTTTGGGACGCACTGTATGAGCGGTGCTATATATAGCATTCACTCTGAGACTTAAAAAGCTGTTTAAGTGTCGCAGTACTCCGAGAACAAGGTTGCCGCCTTCCGACTTACTATACATATTTCACCGGTAATCATTTATATGTGGTCTTCTCTTTTGCATCATTCTCAACGGTGGTATTCATTGCCGTCAGTGATTGCAATTTTAGCATGCTGTACCCGTAGTGCTTTTACTATTCGACATTTCGTACTAGTCCGAATCCAAATCCGAACTATAAATTGTAAAAGGTAAAGATTAAGGCGTCTGCGTTGATCAGCCCTCTAGGGACGCGCCGCCGCATTCGTATTCATCACAAAATCGTAGAGGTATGGTGAATGGGTATTTGGCCTATACAATGACTTACTGGGGCCAGCCGCTATACCAAGTCGGTGTCATAACCTTCGCAGGCAAGTCTGTGCCAATATACCCGAGGGATGGAAGGTTTGGTCAGCTGGTGCCGGGATCGATCGTTTGGCCGAATCGTAGCGATAACGTAATCGTAAATATGTACAAGCCGGACTTTTCAGGTCATAGGATGCTTCTTCTTCCTGAGCAAAGTCCCCCCTCTCAGGGGAGTTTCAAATTCAGGACATATCACAGATAGTGCATGGCTTTCACAGTACTGTGAGTCAGTGGTAGATGCATGCCCGCAGAACATACCTATCGATTTTTCCAATTCACTTTTCTTCACTCTGAGCTGTGTTAAGGCTTATCGAAACTAACAAGGGAGGTCAGTGAACTTCCCCCGACGATTCTTAACAGGACCTATATGGTCTTATAGAGATTGAAGCGTGGATCACAGATATGTAATTTATTTCTGCTGAATAGCAGTGGGTGGTCCGAAAATTGCAAAAAAAGTAAGCACTGTTCTGACAACACTTCTGAGGGGCGCTGAATAGCCCCGGAGGTGAGGGGTTCACGCAAGTGTGCTTCGGTAGCGCAGCGGTACCGCAGTAGACTGTTGCTCAGAAGGCCAGGGGTTTGGGTCCTGTGGTTGTGTTTTCGTTTTGCTTCAATCGCATCAATACCAAACGGTGCTTATATTGCGATTTTGTCATGGGGATTGAAGAAAATCATGTTTGGAGCACTCTAAACCGCACAAATTTTAGTAAATGACAACATTAATATGGGTAGCCAATATCTACCGTAACTTACCTTAACCCATTGACGACCGCGCGGGCTGTTTTGCACCCGCACTTTTTCGGTCGCGTGGGACCGTGCGGGTGCAAAATAGCCCGCAGTTACAAAAGTGCTCGCTACAGCGTCTTTCTTGGTTTTACGCTGTTCTTGACTGTTCATCAGATATTTTGGATCTTACTAATCCTACCTTCACAGTAGTCCGGGAGTTATTTACTTCGGAGGGGATCGCTGACAAAAACAAATAAACAATATCATGCACTGCAATACCTTCATGACAATTGATTTTTTTGACAAAAAGTTGCTTAACTTTTACAAAGATGTCATTTAAAAATAAGCTAGTCACATTTCATATGGAAATTCTGAAAACAATCAAGGCAGAAATGTTTGATATACTCGGTACAACGAGTCGGAACTTTCCTGGCACGATTCGCGGCAATCGTGCGCCCACGTTTTTCACAGATTTTCTTATAGCAGGAAATACATCTTTTCCGTTCTGCTCTAGGAAGCCCTGTGATTCTCTCCAACTTGTGATTAATACTCGAAGAATGGGCATCATTTTGATTGGATGGAGAAGTGATTCCACGACGCACCCACTATCAACGCTAGATCCAGAATCCGATTCGGAATCGGAATCGTTCTCAGGAGAAGTGACTAAATTGCCCGCCTGCGAATTGAAAGTTCTGATTCGGAATCGAAATAATTTTCAGGAAAATCGACAACATTGCCTGCCTGCGAGTCATCCAAATCCTCATCATTTTCTTCAAGATCGGGTTCAAATTGTAGTCTGGCAAATCCCTCAACCACTTCGGAACTATTGATTACGTTAGAACTAATTTTACTCTTCGAACAAATCACTTAATTCCCCAAGTTAAGGACTGTACAATGAGGCTAGCTAAAAAGTGCGGTCTCGTGGGACCGTGCGGGCTATTTTGCACCCGCGCTCCCGAAGTGTGCGATACGCGCGCGGTCCCGCACGCCAGACACAAGATTTCCCGCATGGTCGTCAATGGGTTAAATAGACGCAAATTCAGGAACTAATGTTGTATTCGTGATCAGCGACCCAAATAACCCTTACACACGAAGTTTGGACGAAATCGGCGGTTTTGATTCACGCACCTCACTTACCCACCCTTGCTATAGCGAGCGCTCATCAGTCACAAAACCAGAAGCAAAAGTAAAATTCGTGATCAGCAATCCAGGTGAGACTCCTAGGCAATTTCTGGAACGAAGGTAGTGGATGCTGACGATTTTCTGACAGCTAGAGTCTGAATGGTGCCATAATATTACCAGTAATTCATCAGAGACTCAACCTTGGCCAACTCTACCGACACCTGACATGAGGCCCGAGACGTCATGGTCGCCCATTTCGCCCACACTTTGTTAATGAGACTATTTGAGACGCTGGTCACGAATATAGCACTAGTTTTGTGATTTGAAACAAGTGAGGGTATCTAATGACGGGTTTCGTTGTGTGTGTGGGCTGGTGAGCCCTTGCAATGGTAAGGGTGGGTAAGTGAGGTGCCCAGGTCAAGATAACCGATTCTGTACAAACTTCGTATGTGGGGGTTATTTGGGTCGCTGATCACGAATCCAACATTAGTTCCTGAATTTGCGTCTGTTTAAGGTAAGTTACGGTAGATATTGGCTACCCATATTAATGTTGTCATTTACTAAAATTTGTTCGGTTTAGAGTGCTCCAAACATGATTTTCTTCAATCCCCATGATAAAATCGCAAAATGAGCACCATTTGGTATCAATGCGATTGAAGCAAAACGAAAACACACCCACAGAATCCAAACCCTTGACCTTCTAAACAACAGTTCACCGCGGTACTGATGCGCTACCGAAGCACACTCCGGTGGACCTCTCACCTCAGGGGCTATTCAGCGCCCCTCAGCAGTGTTGTCAGAGCAGTGCTTACTTTTTTTGCAATTTTCGGACCACCCACTGCCATTCAGAAAAAATAAATTACATTTCTGTGATCTACGCTTCAAGCTCTATAAGACCATATAGGTCTTGTTAAGAATTGTCGGGGGAAGTTCACTGACCTCCCTTGTAAGATGCGAAAACTGGCAAGACTTCTGCAGAACCTGGAACATGAGCGCTCAATGATTGAAGAACCCTGGCATTCAGGCAGTCAAGACGCACTTACAAACCTTTCCATAGTAGATGCGCTAGGCTACAGCATGAACAAAACTGCACCACATCACCTATACATACATATACATATAGCACGTACATTTACAAAAATTGAGTTTACCATTATGTAATGTGTATGATTGCGCTCGAATAGTGAATTGTTTCAGCATATAGGTGAAGCTACTGCCATATATCATAGCGGTATCAAAGAAATTCGCGTAAATACAACATTAGAAATTTTGGATGCTCGATACGTCGCCGTGTTTGCTACTGATATGGAAAAATGTCCGACATTAATAACTGAGGTATTGATTACTTAAGAGCCCTGACTTTCCTGACTGTGGTACTAAGGTACTAAGGATGTGAATTTAACTGTTACCTGTACCTTACCGTACCACAGTCATAAAGTCATAAACAGTAAATTCAGAAACAGTCGTAACTAGTAAACACATTGTCAGACAACCCAAAAATGCACGAAACCTCTTCATAACACATAAACAACCTTTTCCAATTACGACTATGTCCTATTATCGTTTGTACTGAAAAGCAGGCGCTGAAATTTCTCTTTTCCGAATTTGAAATCCGAACAATTCCCTGAAGAAAGAAACAAAGGAAAGATAATCAAACGAAATTTTGTCACATCTACTTTGCGTATGACTTCTGTAGATTCCGTTTTCCAATGATTTTTAGCCACCCCGTAAAAGAAGCAAAGCCATCCTCAAAGTTGAAAAACACGATCAGTTACGGTGTTCTGCGGCTGCAATATTCGTGGAATATCGTTATATGGCCAAAGAATGAAAGCAAACGATGAAAGTAGCAAAAACTTCACTACTTGTTCTGCATAGCCTCTGTGATATTCAAAACCAAGCCGCTAAACAAGTAGTACGAGTCTGGTAGGAGTTATTGTTAGAAGTTCTAGTGGTTCAATAACATTGCGAGAAAGTTCTTACAGCTTCACGCGATCTCAGTTTTACTAACCACATAATTTCCGTCCGAATTACAGTTTTACCACCTTTGTCCAACTTAGATAAGCGAGCACTTTCCTGTCTGGAATAAGGATGAGCCGATTTCTGTGAAGGGCATTGAAGTTGAGAAACCGCAAAGGATCACAGTTCTGCGTGATGTCATCATTGCGTGCATAGTCATTGGGTGGTAAGACGATTCGAATGTTTTTGTATAAAAGCTGAAACTACAGTACCGGACCTTCCGCACCGATAAAACGACGGAATCGTTGGTTTTTTTCATGGCCGAAATGCGCCGTTTTTTTGGGTTCCACGGGTGGTCCGAACGAAATCTACCACGATTAACTTACGACGCGTGTCCAACGAAGGTCTCCGCGTGGTAGCCCGGCCGAGGGCGGAGATTTGACCAGCGATAAGTTAATAGACGAGGAGTCGAAGGGACAAAGGACCGAAAATCGAGATGTCAAAAAAATCGCTTGTAAACAGGCTGCACAAATTTGGAAAACGTCTACGTGGGAAGATCGGGAATGAGCTGCTGAGCTCGAATGCATGCTTATTTTTACGAATAAATCAATATCAATGGAAAATTAGAAAATCAACGCAATAAAGGGCCGCTCCTCTTTTATCGTTGCGGCACGTCTGGTACTGAATGTTATCGGATTGTCTCAATCTTGTCTCAATCACAAAGCATCATCTATCGATTCTGCTCCCTCAGAACTTTTGATGAACTGATTTTCAGCTACTATTACGCATTGAACGGTGTGATTCTTCCACTGTACTTTCACATCTTTATGCCACTACCAAAACACGAGGAATCTCAGGTAAAATGGAATTGCCCATTTTGATGCTTAGATAACTCAAATTCACGATATAACTATCAAAATATGACATCCATACCTTTTTATCAACACCACGTTTTCTATTAAATCGTGAACCGTCGCGCAAGCTTCATTCATTTTTGATAACATGTGGGTAAAGGTTAAGGTGAACGTACCGGGTTTGATCAGTCCCTCAGAACGAGCCACGCAATCGTCCTCCATTCATAATCGCAGAGGTATAGTGAATGCGTGTAATTCATAAACAGTGACCTCCGCTAGCCAGCCGCTATATGAAGTCAGTGTCTTCACCCTTTCAAACAAGGCTCACGCGACCCCGTAGGGATGGAGGACTTGGTTAACCCGCGAGAGGATCGATAGCTGGACATTCAGGTATCGATGACGCCTCTTATTATTGCACCAAGCGTATTGAATCGTGAACCGTCGCGCTTAATGGGGTAAAGGTTAGGGTGAAAGCAACGGGTGTAGGATATCAGTGAACGATTTTCCAGACATCAACTTTTCAGCGTCAAACAGCGCGTGAAACAGAGGAGGTCTTTGTATCGGCACCAGCGCCAGAGACAGACGCACCTCTACCATCGGAGAGTGTGGCGACATCAGGTTCCGTGACATCGAGATCACGTCCAAGCGTTCACACTCCCGGTGTGCTGAAAAAGAACGCAAGATAGGGCTAAAACCCATTATGGCAAGGAAAAGGCGAACGAAAACGAAAAGAAAAATCACAGAAATCTTAAACTTTTTCGTTAGTATATTGTTAACTGCCTTGCATCATATACATATTTTGTGCTCTTCGGCTGTTGTCTTTGTATTCAAGGCATTCATTGTGTTATATGAGCCACGTAGATAGAATATCGTGTCGAATTAAATGTTTTTTTAAATCTCGTATACTAGTTTAACTTCCTATCACAAACACCATCACCCATCCACTGTATCTTCCCTACCCAAAGTATCACAAATATTGTTCAGGGTGCGCCATAAATATGGTTACACTCTTTGCACGTTATTTTTCCCCGTTCTTGAAACTCTTTTTTTGGCGTTTCATTGTATTCATAAATTCTACATAGAATCTCGAACCTACACCATTAACACATTAACATCTGTGCATAAGGAAGGAAGAAAGAAAAAATGTCGTGGACTCCTACCACGCCACGACCATTGCACGACTCTTCACAGACGAAAAGCTTTTTTCTATCCAACAGTCGTGCAGTCGCCCGAACAAAAGCAGGTATTGGCTAAAACCAGTGAAGATACCAATACAAAAAAAGAACCATCCAAAGGCAGTCTTGCCCAGCTTCTCTGATGGTTTTGGCAGGAGTTTGGGCCACTGGACAAACGCCACTGGTTTTCGTTGGCAAGGAAGTCAAGAGCAACACTGATATTAACCTCGACGATGTTCGGAAGAAGGAAACACCTTCCTGGGCTTATGATCATTTCGTAAGTTCGAAACGAACCTTTCAACAGGATGGTGCACCTGCACATAGGTCCAAGAAAACGCAGGACTTGTGCGCGAGGAATCTCTTCGATCTCAATGCGGTATCTGAGTGGCCGGCAAATCCGCCAGATTTGCATGTTATGGACTATTGCGTATGTTCTTTTCTAGAGGAAAGAGCTTGCCTCAAAAGACATACCACAATTGAAAGTCTGAAATCTTCTCTGGAGAAAGCGTAGAAGTAAATCCCACAGGAAACCCTGCGTGCAGCCATCAACTCCTACCCTAAGCGTCTAAAAGGTGTTATTCGTCCCCAAGGAGCACATATTGAATGAAAGTTGTAGGGCTCGTTCAGACGACGCGCGTCGAAAATGCAAAATCGAAGCTCAATCGATAATTAACGCCCTTGATCGAATTTGCTCTTTTGCATTAGTGGCGCAGTCCGGTTGCGCCTCATATAGGCAAAAAAAATTAGGCATATAATCACATAGGAAAGAAATTGAACGAAAAAAGTGAATTTCGTCAAAATTCCCTTTAATAAGGAATGGCAAAATTCTAAAAAACCCGAGCGACCAGTAAGTTTGCCTATATGAGGCGCAACCGGACTGCGCCACTAATGCAAAAGAGCAAATTCGATCAAGGGCGTTAATTATCGATTGAGCTTCGATTTTGCATTTTCGACGCGCGTCGTCTGAACGAGCCCGTACCTGTTGTTAATCATGTTGTCATTGAATTGCTAAAGCGGTTCCGTTGTTTCTCGATCAATTTCTCGTGTGTTATTCACTTTTTATCGTGACGACACTTATTATCGTGTAACCATATTTATAGCACACCCTGTATAAGAAGGGCGTCATTTTCTCTGGAAAACTTGTCAGTCGATATCCCATGAACTGGCTCCTTTCGCTCGTGCCGGCGTTTATTTTCCAACGTATTCCTCTCTAGGTTTTCGTATTCTTGAATAATTGGATAAACTGGCTTCCACGGAAGGGAATTTCTCCAACCACCCGAAAAGTACAACGGAGCCATTCCTTGAGAAAGGGTTTTGGGAGGCCGGATCGAAATGAAAACGGGAGCCTGCAGCTCCGCTCATTAGCTTTGAAAAACTTCTTTTCCCAGCAATGGTTGACCATTGAGAGTGAGTAAAGTCCGATCCTTCAAGGTTCACCCACACACCGCAAGCTGAGCTCAGCATAAACCTCCGTCTTATCTGCATGGAGAAAGACAGAGCCCAAAATATTGCTGACATTACCCACATCAGTTGCTATCAAATTAACAAGAAGGATCGATAGCGGATGTGTTCAGACCATTATTACTGAATGATTCTATGCTTCATAAGAACAAGTGTAGATAAGAACAGGCGAAGCACTCGTTCATGGTGACACTCCGTTCATTTGATAACAATGGAGAACTATGGCCACTGCGATGTACTTTGACAATCATCGTCAGCACTTAAGTGCAGATTCTGCGGTAACAACTCATATGAACTACGGGGTGGCCAAAAAATATGGGCCGCCTTTTTCACCTCCGTGGCAAAGCTCTGGTACTCACCGGTTTCTACCGATCTATACAAGTTTTGACATTTCAAACATTGTAATCGTTAGTCACTTGATATGGGATCACAAACTTTGTTTCAACGATAATGGTTGCCCCTCATCCGAAGAGACTCGCGATTATCGAGTTACGTCGTGCAGGCCACTCCACGAAGGGCAGTGCAAATTTACTGAATGTGGATGCCCGAACAGTCCAGAAGACCGTGGCTCGGTTCCGCGAAACCGGATTGGATATGGATCGTCCAAGAAGTGGTCGACCGGCAACTGTAACTGCGCAAGACACGTGGAAGTTATTTGGAAGAGGATCCACCGAAATCCAAGGATGTCGCTGAGGAAGACGGCAAACGAGCTGGGAATCAGCCGATCGAGTGTACGAAATATAGTGGTTGGAAAACTAAGGCTGAGGAGCTATACGCTGCAGAAGTGTCACGCATTGTCAGATCCGTGCAAACGAAAAAGGATCGAATGTTGCCGAAATCTCCTGCGTCGCGCCGCTGATGGACAGCACCTCTCCTTCGTCTTCTCTGATGAAAAAAATTTAACGATAGAGGAGTCGTTCAACCGTCAAAATAATAGAGACAATGACTACCTGCGGCGCACCGTCGATGCGTTCCCCAAGCGTCTTCGATCCTGTATTCGTCAGAAAGAAGGCCGAATTGAACAATTTTAGTTTCATTACAATTTCAATATTGTTATTAGTCTACCAATAAATTTGGACAATATAATGTTGTTTTCCGAAAACATTACGAGTCCGTTTCAAGCGGCACATATTTTTTGGCCACCCTGTATTCAAAATTATAGGACTAAAAGAGCTGGTCAATAAAATCTGCTTTTTGGAGTTCGTGGTAGAAGAACTTTGAGAAAAGCGAGTAATGTGTGGAGCTGACTGATTGTGTACGTTCTATATTGTGTTTACATTTTGTATTTTAAAAGTACTATTCAGCGCCAACAGAGATATGGTAAAGGATTGATGGTTTTTGTCTAGATTATCTAGTATTAGGTTGAATAGTTCAGGAAATTTCACCAATTTCATGTGGATTACAGTTCAAGATGGCGTAAACTTCATTCGATGATATTCGACAAGCCTATTCGACATTTTCAATCTCCGGTCACCAACACTTCCACTGGACCTCAATAACTCTTTCATTTTCCTGTGTATCGCAGATTGATGGATTTAGCCAGTCGACAACTGCAACTTATCCTTGAAAGTAATATCATCAGATGACAATAAAAGGACTAACAACGTCTCTCACGTTGACTATGAACGACGTCTGAAGAAATCTGAAACGATGGAAAAGCGTTCAGAAATTGATCCGAGGAAAGGAAATAAACTGGTCCCTCTGCTTTGAAAGTCGCAAGCTGTGATGCCTTGAAGCCTTGAAGCAAAATTAATTGTGTCCACTTATTCACGCTGAATTCAGTGAAAACTCGAAATCAACCTCTTAATTTGAACTCAAAACGACGTTGTTATCTTTTATTCTTTGAATCTAAAAGAAGCTTACTACTGCATCGAGGTGCATAGGAAGTGGGACGACATGGCGACTATCAGTTAAAACGCATAACCTGTATCACCCGTCGTCTCCTTGATCGTCAATATTCTCGAGCGGGCGCCGACAACGTCTCCATTCGTCTTTGTCGCGTGCCATGGCTGGCAAGTGGGTCCTGTCGCTTGAGGGACTCGAAGAGCTTTGACCCTTTTGCGCTTAATTTTGCTACCGCAAGAGCACCAAGAATCGCAGCAGGTAACAGAAATAGTGATGTTGTCGCGATTCGGTCAAACGTCACGAATCTGCCTATAAAAATACCAGACGTTGACGTTTGACCAATTCGCAGCAGAAATGTCTCAGGGGTGAACTCGTGCAGGAACGGATCGGAAGAGCACAATAGCGGTTATGCACATGCATAGAAGACATTCATAGATAATAGTGCAGAACTGATAAGATGCTTATTTAAGTATTGAAAAAGTCACGGGACGTCTGATAGTACGAGGAAGGCAAAACTCCGGAGGAGACCTGGCAATACGTTTTGCCAAAAGAATCAAACACACTCGAACGACATTGGTAGCGACAAGATCAGTCATGGCAGCGCGAATGCCAATGAGGGTAAAGGTGGAGTAGCCGGCGCTGAAAAGCACAATCCGCCAAGGATGAGTCGTCGCAATCGTGTTTCATTCGATGGTAAATGCTTAATGCTTGTTTGGCCTATACAATCAACAAATTACCTTGGACAAGCGCTGTTCATGTCAGTGTATTCACCTTCCATGGAGGAATGGAAGGCTGGATCAGCCCAAGCGAGGATCAATCGCTTAACTCATCTGTACGTGTGGTAGTACGTAGTTGGAACATTGGACTTCTATTTCATTGTCAGTTTTGTGTGCGGTTGCAAAACAACATCTTTACTATTTATTCTTTATGGGTACAGAGACGGAGTGGCTGGCTTATATCGCATTGTGCAATGGGTGCGTCAAGGCGACGTGGAAATTCAAGTGTATTCAACATTCTATTTATTCGCTTAACTTCTGGTATAGTTGGAACACTTCTATTTCATTGTCAGTTTTGTGTGCGGTTGCAAAACAACATCTTTACTATTTATTCTTTATACTCTTATATCGCAACGACAAAATGATATACGACAACCGCATCTCCGCACGGGGCACTGTTTCCAAGAAGTTGTGTGCACAACGTCTGAGCAACTCATTGTCAACAATAAGTGTGTCTCCATACGGTGTCGTAATTTTCCTCGTTTGTTTGAGTCGTAGCGTGCAACGCACCAATCTGTGGTCACTTCCATTTAAGGAGCTCAGGACAGTAACATCCTGCAGACCTTGCATACAACTGATTAGAACGCAGTCTATTTCTTTTTCAATTCCGAGTGCTTGCACTCCACGTCCATCTATGCTCAGCTTTCTTTTTGAAAAATGAGTTCACCTGAAACAGTCGTCGTTCTTCGCAAAACTCGGCTAACATGCATCCTCGAGCGTTTCGCTTATCCGCTGCGTATATGCCTACGTAGGGCTCTTACTTTTCACGAGGTCCCGACGTGGCATTGACGTCACCAAGTACTAGATGTGTCATGCATGTCACACATGCTAGATGTGCTAGCATATTTCTGGATATTTTCCCTGGGTCGATTTTCAGAAAACACCTCTTCAACGCTCTGTGTGTAACTTGCAAGAACCTCGCCGTCGCTGACGTATCAGGCCAAGTCTCAGCAGCGTAGCACAGAGCAGCAAGAACTGTCGAGTCGAACAAATCAACGCGGAGGTCAGCATTCTGGAGTTGGTCGTTGGCCTCTTTGCGAGATCTGTAGACAAACCACACGGCTCTCCTTCTGATGAGTTCTTCCTTCACGTCGTTGTCCATGCCCATGGACCGCCCCAGGTAAACAGAGGGCTTTGTTTTGGCGTTTGAAGATCCATCGAGTTCGATGTGCTTCCCATCACACCAAGAATTCTTCATGAACTGTGTCTTCTTCCGATTGATGCTCAGTCCAATCTTCCTTCCACTTCGTATAGCTGCGAGCATCGTCTGTGATTCAGCGGTCGTATTCGAGATAAGGCCTATGGTATACTCCGGCAACGGGCTCGTCGCAGCGGAGCTAAAAATGCATGGCTCGCCTCTATACAGCACTGCAGCTGGGATTTTTGTATACTGCTGTGTGGGGGGACTGGGACAGTTTACCTCAAGGACAAAAAGGATGGTGTAGATCCTCTCAGGACAGTACTATGGCTTCCGTCGCAACGAGCTGCGACGCCTGTCGCAGCTAGCTGCGACAGTCGCAGCGCAGTGCGCTGCGACCAGCCGGCGCCAGCAGCGACAGGTCGGGCAGCACTGTTCCGAGTCCCCGCACACAGCAGCATACAAAAAACCTAGCTGCAGTGCTGCATATCGGTTCCTCGCCGTCTTTTGCTGCATGCTTCTTGCTCTTTGTTTTACTTGTTATTATAGTTATTTTATATATATATATATATATATATATATATATATATATATATATATATATATATATATATATATATATATATATATATACCAGTATAAATAAGAGGAGAGCCACGCATTTTTAGCTTCGCTGCGACGGGGCCGTTGCCGGAGTATACCATAGGCCTAAGGGTTCCCCCGCGATTGCCCGTTGCCGTACTCCTAGTGACGTTTTCATCGGTTCCTCGCCGTCTTTTGCTGCATGCTTCTTGCTCTTTGTTTTATTTGTTATTATATTTATTTTATATATATATATATATATATATATATATATATATATATATATATATATATATATATATATATATATATATATATATATATATATATATATATATATATACTATTCATTACTTCATTTGCTGGCCTGCAGGCCGTTGAATGGCTGGTATTATTTATTAGTGTTAGGTAGATAGTGAAGTGAGTGAATGAAGAGGTACACCCTGACACCATGAGGGAACGGCAATAAGTCGCCGTCTAGTCTTTCCTACAGATTCTGAAACGAGTCCAACAGCATACGGTTCGTCAAACACTGTATTACTCAAATGTCAGCTGTATGACGCCTGCGCGCTTCCGGGAGGAATAAGGAGTGGCGCGACTCGGTCAAGAGCAGGGGTCCCTCTGCTGCGCAACGCAAAATCGCACCTTTTACAGAAAATCTCGAAAAAGTCCAAACTTTCGCCTCCATTGAACTACTTTAGAACAGTCAATAGTTTGAATCTTGTGTCACCTGAATATCACTTAGCGAACCTAATAGCGCATTTCCTAAGCGAACGCTGTATCGGGAAAGTGGACGATGTCAAAAAGGACTGCCTCCAGTTCTTAGCTTCTACAAACAAAGAATGAGTCTATTTTTACCTCAAACGAATTGCTAACAAATGTCAAAACCTTACCCTCCTCTCTCTCCTAAACAAACCCACTGGACCACCCGCACACAGAATGAGTGTTTTTACCTCAAACGGATTGCTAACAAATGTACTCGGACCAATGAATAAAGCCAACTTTACCTAGTTGTCCAACGGTCCACCGTTTGATGACTTAGATATTTGGAGACGCTAGGTTATTCGCGAGACACTGACATCGGACGGGAATTGAACCCGCGTCTTTCTGTTTTCGGCAGACTGCATTAACCACTGTGCTACCGATGTACGTTGCGAATCTCCTAGCATCTTTCTTAAGCCCGGTCGGGCTGTTGCTATCAGCACTCACCCGTAATCACGGGAATGAGCCGGTAAGCCGATATCGGCAGTTACCAGTTAAGGCCGGTTCAGAGTGTTGCTGCATGCAGCTGCAGCAATGCTGAAGGATAGGAAATGCAGCACTGCTGCAGCTGCATGCAGCACTCTGCAGCAGCTGCAGCAGAGAATTCCCACCGGAATTCTCTGCTGCAGCTGCTGCATCGACGCCACGCCATCGATCGATTCTGAAGAATTTACATGTCGAACATGTCAAAACCCACCGAGCTGCTGCTGTGCGTTGCTGCAGAAAACTGCAGCAACGCACTGCAGCAACGCGGTGGTCCCGAACGGAACGACGCTCCGCCCCTCTGTTGCTGCAGAATCATGCAGCAACACTCTGAATCGGCCCTTAAGCTGATAGCATCAGCAACCGCTAAACAAAAAGCGGCAATTAACAGACTAGGTCCACCGTTTATTGGAAATCAAAGGCTGAAGTTGGAGTGAAAAAGCGACAGGACCTCTGGTTCAACCTAATATCTACGATTCAGGGGCCGTATGCTCGTCTCTCCCAACTTTTGAATGGGTGGGGCGAGGGGAGGAACCAGCGAACAAGAGCGCAGGCTACACGGGCCGACTCCAGTCGGACAACGTCGCGGGGAGAATTGCCCCATCCCCCAGCAATCTAGGGTGAGACGAGCATACGGCCCCAGAACGAATCGCGAAAGCGACAGCGCATCCTTAGTGGTCTGATCGATGCCGACACCTTTATCTTTACCATTATACCCACGAATAAACCCCGATTGGTTGGCACATCCTTAACCGCATGTTCACATTGTGAGCCGAAAGTTATGTTGTGTTGTGTGCAGTCTGCGTACATTGCCTTGATCATGGCGCGCAACGCGAATCCGCACAAAAGCAAGCCACTATTCCTCGTTCATCCGAAAAACTATGTGGAAGGCTCTGGCTTGATTGTTCGCCAACAATTTAATTTTAATGTGTTTTTGAATAGGTATCTTAAGAGGTCTAAACTGACCGTGGTAATGCTGTTTCCTAGCGGCGACGGTTTTCTCGTTTGTTTTCCTTGCCAGATTTGGTTGCTACTGTCTTCTTGAATTGCTCATTAAATGTTGTCAGCTAATTATTTTAGAAACTTACAATAGTAAAGATTTTATGATAGCTAAGCGCTGCCGAGAATTTTCAGGGGAAAACTTTTCCAACATATTAGAGCGAGAAATTGCCCAACAGCCCTTCTGGGAGAATCTCTCTATAAGCATATCGTGCTGGGCTATTTTAGTCACTAAAATCCCAAGCTGTTTGTAGCACTACTAGTTTCAGTAGTCTATGTTGTTTTCTTAAGCTTGGATGGTTCATTCTCTAAATAAATTCAATTTTTTCAAAATTCCAAAATCGCTTGTCATATAGGGCATTAGAAAATAATCTTCTGATCCATCCGTAACCATGGTAAGTGAAATTTTTGACGAGTGTGTGTTAGTTATAACATTTTATTGCATCGGTGAAGTTGACGCAGTAGGAAGCTTATTGAAGTATTGAAAAATATTTTTAGAAGAGGAAATTTGTTGGAGGTGCAGCCAAAAAAAAGTTCCCAGGCCGTACTTCTCCACGGAAACTTGCTTAAACTGCTGTTCTAGTGTGCAGAATTTGAAAATAACACAGAATATTCTGACATTTTTGGGGATTCGAAAATACAACAAGTGTAACATTTCGACTAGCTATATCTTTTCCCTCAGCACATATAGCACTAAAAGTTTTGATTCATTCGATGTATGGTCGGCTCCGTTTCGCTTCACACTCTTATGTTTTTTTTCGCTGTCGGACTCCTTACCAAAACTTTGATAGGGCGCAGATGTCGCCTCCATCCGAAGTAGATGGGTCCGAGGTTGACGAACGACTTGGAGGGACAAGAAAAACTGGAAGAATCAAAGAGAGCCACTCGACGGGCAGTTTAAGAAGGTCCTTAGAATCAAAGTCGAGGACAAGCACACCGGTTTCCGATATGGATTGTGATGGTGTTGAAGATGAACACGATGGAGAGGAGAGTGAGACGGCAAGGTGAGCTCGAACTTACTCCAGTTGACTTGTCTTTTCTGTCTTTGAAAATGCTAACCAGCTTACGCAAAATTATGCTAGTGATAAGTTTAGATTCGAGATCCCTGACCGCGATGACGATTTATTAACTGGCACCTCGCTATCATCATTCACTGTATCAAAAGCTGGTATCACATTAGAAGCCGCACTCAACGTTGTGGAAGGTGGATTTCCTACTTGGTTCAGTTCTATTTCAGAAACTATTTACGAATTTGGCAAACCTGGTTTCATTCGTTTTTTTGCTTACGCTTTATAGGTGTTGTTTCAGGTTTTGACATGGCCGTTGACGATGGTGATTATGAGGCAATATATAATTACTTTGATGACCTCTTCAATATCTGCAGGTAGGAACCTCCTCTTTTACTAGTAGGCGGTTTTGCCACGTAATGATTGTTTAGGATCGAAACCACAGTCAGAAAATGTAAAATTTGGCTGAGATTGGCAGATTCATTAATAAACGGTAAGCGCGACTCTCATACTTTCTGGTCGATTTAATATGTTTTTTAATCAGTCATGCTAGACTTACGTGAATTTTCTTGTACTCATATGATAACAAATAAGCTTAGATGTAGATAAGTAGGAGCGTCAGACCTCTTCAGTGCCCTTCTCAGTATTGTTCGTACTTATTCGTGTATTTCCCGATTTGCGTTCTATTTTTGCTTGTTTACAAATGCTTTCATGGTTTTTATTTCAGCGTTCAACGCTTTCAAACCAGATTTGGCGAACACCCTTTGTCATGCTGTAAGCGCCGGCGAAGAGCTCTCTGAAAAAGTAAGTCTTACTTTTTTGACCGCCGTAGGGTTCTGATTGTTCTGGATTCTGTTGAATCAATTATATTATGAATTTGATTTCTGTAGCTGGCCGAAGCTTGCGCAGATCGTATCGAAGTCCTACAAATGATTGTGTACCTAATACATAGACTCACTTTCCACATCGAAGGAGCTGTTATAAAGCGGTATGTTCAGAGTTGGTTTTTAGCCTTGTTCTTGGTTTTCCCAATCGATCCGTTAGCGAAATTTTGTTTGTTTTTGTTATTTATTTAATGTGTTAATGTTCTATCGGTGTGGGTTAGGTGGCCACAAGTGCGTAATTTCAGAGCCTATAATGAACTTGGCATCACTCATAACTCAGACACCAACGATGACGAATTTGAGCTGGAATATGGAAATGACTTTGAAAGTCAATTGGAAACGTGGAAGGAATTGCGGATAAAAGTGCGTGTTTGAACTAGAACTACTTTGCATTATAAATTTTTCTAAAATCGAGACCTTTTAAGATACTAGATATGATCGGATTCATATGTTGCATCAATATTCCACGATGCAATGGCGAATCTGTGGAAAATGCGATCAAATTTCTGTGGCGGCCGGCTGAGGCCAGTAGTCAGATGCTGAGGTATGGATTTCTGTTTTCATTTTGTTTTCCTTTTGTTTCCAGCCAGAACAGTGATGGGATTATGTTTCTCTTTCTCATTCTGTGATTTTTATTCAGCTGTTATTCCGTGTGGGTAAGGGACGGGAGCATCAAACACGATTTATAAACTTAGGTATAGCGACCAGATCTCCCAACAATGTATGTTTATTAGATTTACGTTCATTCAAAAGTCGGAGTGGGGAATCTTTTGCTCCTCTTTTAGACAGTTTTTTCTTCGTAGAAAGTAAAGTGTGGTGTTTCATTCTTCATTTTTCACAGTTACACTATTATATCGCTGCTACAATGTGGCATTGTAGTTCGCTGATAACTCGGTGGTATGTTATTGGGTTGGTCCAGAAACTTTCCTAAAATCTTAGCAACTTGACCTTGCCTTCATCAGCTATTTATTTTTTGCTTTTTATTTGTTCCTGTATATGTCTGACGCTGTTGTTTCCCCTAAAAATTGTGCTTCAGGACCTTAGCCTCGATAATAGTCAAGTTCGCTGCGCATCCACGTTTTGCCAGATCAAGCTCCAGTTCTGAATTACAGAAGTTGTTTTCTCATCTTCGTCCAATTTGTGTGGATTTCAAGCTCGGCAGTGGTGAGACTTCAGAATTTCGAGTAGAGCCTATTTGCTTACTTTAAGTGAACACGCTAAAACTTATGTCGCGAAAATCCGGTTGTATTCATTTTCTTTTCACTAATTCATTCGTGGGAGTAGTTAATTGCAGAAGTTGCCCGAATAATCGTCAAAGCTAGTTTGCAATTCGAGTATCTTAACGATGGAAAGACAACAGAGTATCCTCTCATCGAGCCGATCAAGAAGCTGTCAGTTGATGGTACGAAACTTTTTATGTTCAGCTACCAGTAGCTATCGGTCTAGCAATAAGTGTATTAGCTCACATGTGGACTTTTTTTGTCGTTTTGATAAATCTCGGATGAGTCGAAGATGTGTATTATTATTTATCTGTTTAGAAATTAGACGATTCGATTCATTCTTTCGATCGATGAATCACTTCGTAATTAGCCAGTATACGGCCCCAAATATCTATTATCGTGTAGGTTAGCCGAAAATTAGGATCGTGCTGGGATTGTCTACCGTCTATATGAAATGGATTGTCTGCAATTCTCTGTTGAGTTACCTTTTCACATTAAAAGAGTCTTCAGGTGATATGGATCAGATGATGTCTCACATGCTGTATTTCGTTGGAGCATTGCGACCGCGCGAGAATTCGGTACAGACCATTTCCAAACCTCTCGCCTTGCTGATACAGAAGATCGCGCAATGTGCTCCAGAGACTTTCTTCGAGAACATCCACGGAATACTGCCCTTTCTTGAATACGACGTGAGTTTGATTCCGCAAGTATAGTGCAGTGATAAGAAGTGCTAAGTATCGTAATCAAGCAGACCCACAGGCCTAAAAAAAGAGTACCGGATTTATTAGCTGTTCGAATAACTTCACATTAGTAAATAGGCTCATAGAATTGTGTTGCGATCTACTATTTATGGTCGTGATATTCAGTTTCTAAATTACAGCCGCCTCAAATGCGTAGCGCGATCCTTGGAGCATTCTGTGACGTGGTTTGTGGTCCGGATATGAAGCCTCGATATCTAAGACCGGGTCGCGACGCTCGTATTGTGCGCGATGCGATGACTGAGAAGCTGCAGGTAAGAATGTGTCTTCTAACTTTTTTAGGTTTAGTATTTATTCGATTATTGCCGTTTATTTTTGCGACAGTTGGCGTACTGCATTAATTTATCAGGAACACATTAATGATTCAAATCTCCACGTACGTGTACAAGTGCTCAACTGCTGGATTGTGATCGCAAACAATCGCAGAGTTCCTTTCGATGCTATCAAGAAAGGCTTAGTTTTTTCTATCGGTATGTGTAAAGGTTTCCCTCTTTCCTTTCCGGGTTCTTTGCTGATCAGTTCCAGTTCAGCTGAACGACTTTACGACAAAACCGTAAGTACGCGCAGGGTAGCTCTACAGTTTCTGGTCTTATATTTGTTGAAGAATCCATTTGGGAAGAATGTGAGTCCTTTTTCGTGGTAACATTCCACTCAACACGTGAATTTTCCGAATTTTAGTTGAATTTCAAAGCCCTGAGCGAAACATCTAACAAGCTCAATGTTTTCAAAGAACGAGTAGAGCAGATAAATCCAGGTTAGTTAGGATGATATTCTATCGTAGCTTAACTGCAATAGATTGCTCCGTATAAGTCTCCTGTTCCAGATCTTCCAGGCGTGTCCTTAGTGATGGAACGCTTTCAATCTTTCGAACCGAAGATGAAGAGAAAACTAGAAACTATTCTGGAAAATGGAACGTACGAGAAAGGTAGCGAAGGAATAGAGGAGGAACCTTTTGAGAGGTAGATTCATTACCTCCGTTTCCTTTGTAATTTGCGAGGGTGAAGTGAATAAATGATATTTACTTGCATCTGATGCCCATTAAGCATTATTGCTCTTCTTGTCGACATGATGGAAACCTCTATGAGGGACTCCCTTTGTGTTCTAGTGAAATTGTTCCATCTTGGCAGATTCCCTAACATCAATCCGTGAGTTTTCAAGTTTTCTGCTTTTTTGGTAGAGGAATGTGTAATGTTGTTGCCGTTCTAGGTACGCGTCTCGTACAGAACTTGTGGACGCGTTGATAAGTGAATTCAAGAGATATTACGTTTCTATCCATATCAGCCGTATTGGTGACTCGTTTGGGGAATTGCTTCAAGAAATGGAGTCCGTTTATGAGGAAAATATGGATTTGGCCGAGCACGCCCTCAGAGTGACACAGGTTAGTTTAACTTCAATCTGAAAAGTTGAAAGACTTGTTGCTCGTTCTTCGCTGAGTCGTTTCCTTTAGAGGTTTTATTTGGGGGTGTGGATTCTCCATATCAATAGTATTTGAGACGGTTTTAAGTACTTTATTCGTTGTACTGTCACCTAGGCCGGGGATTCGTGAACGGTATACGCGAAGTAGACTGAAATATACCTGAATGGCTCGCATACTGCGATTCATCAACACACGGGGCAGGGATTATTCAGGGTGTATTCGAGGTGTACACCAAGCGTCAGGTGTCAGGAATGGGCGCAAAAACCAACGCTTTCTGGGTTACTCTGAAGCATTGAACAAGTAGCGGCATGTATACCCCCAAATGAATCTCAGTGTTCAACCACACCCCTGATTCTCTACTACTTAGTTCGTTATTCATTGGACAAATTCAGGAAAAACTACTATTTGCTGAACAAATGACCCAGTTGTTCCCTATTCTGATTAAATCGTTGAAACAGAGTGGATTTGCGGATGCAAGTTATGCGGTCACTTTTTGTGCAACCTGTGAAAGATTCAAAATCAGGTAAAATGTTTTTTACAGAGAGCGCTTTCTGCTTTCTAGAACATTGATCTCCAACATGGGTAGTCTTTATTCTCGTCCTTTTAATTAATTCTCGCCTTTGTTCCATGTCTCTTGCATGTATCGTTGACTTAAATGATTAATCGTTGTTCTTTTTCAATCGAAAATACTTCTTGAAGGGAGGCGGCAAGTGCTCTGTACGATATGTATAAGATGGGAAATCCTAGCCTCTCTACGGAAATTCTCAACACTGTGATGTTGCTGTTCATTAAAAAGGACAGGTAGGTGACCTTTCAGTGATTAAACTAGTGATGCTGTCTTTACATTTATTGATTATTCCAGCAAGGGTGAGGTTGATATCGTAGAAACGGCCAATGCTGTAATAACGAGGCTTACCACGGAGGATATGGTGCGTTTTTACATTCTTCAATGATCTGTATATCACCGTTAGTGAAACTTGATTAGTTGCAAAATTTCCATTTATTGGTCAAACTTCCCAGAGAGATCGTCATGCCGTCAGTGAGCTGCTATATCATATGTTCTGCGCTAACAAGATTCCGGTTGGACTGGTTCCTCACCTGATCAGGGTTGGTGTATCCATACGACTTTTTATTCTACTTGTAACCCTTTTTCAAAATCTAGATTGTCAACGAAGCGTCTCCGTCTGTCTGCAAGTATCCAGCGTTGGTGGTTCTTGCTTTGTTGACCAGGTAACTGGCGTTATATAGCAATGTAAAGCTCGCTCGTCACCTTATAAAATTTTTCAGAGTTGATCCAAGAGGAATGCGCGAGTACCTACGGGATTTTCAGCGTTGTTTACGTGATTCGGAAGTGTTGGCAGCATGTGAAGCGGTGCACGCAATGTCATATCTCATACCGCATGACCAAGTAGATTGTTTCCACTATTTTCTTCGAATTTTCCATTTTGTAGCCTAAATCTCACAGTGTTCAGGGTACCTTTGAAGAAGAAGACGAGTCTTTCCGGTACCGCTTACGCGCAATCGATTCGCTTTTCCCAGACTTGGAAAATTTTTTGTTCAAAGGTAGGTGTTTCCTAAAGGGTGGTTAGATTCGTTTGTATGAGGATCCTCCAATTCGTGTCACCTTTGGTAAAAGTAAACATGTAGAGAGCATGTCTACAGTCCGCCCAAGTTGCAGGAGTATGAAAAGCGCTGATTACGTTCTCGATGGCACTTATATTGCGCACCACACCTTAACCCAGGAATTCGTCGTGGTTTCTGTGAAATTCCAAATTATATCTCTTCTAAATACCTTGGTGATGCCATAGAATTGGTATGAGGAGCAGATGCGACTTTTCCGATACGAAATAACCCCTCCATGGTGAAATAGATCGAACCGCCTTTGATCTTGCTCACCTACTCGTCCGGGCTGACTTGGTGGGCGAGTGAGTTCTTGCTACTAAAAGAACACAACAACTATTTTAGGTTCAACTTCACGTCGAAAAGATAGAGTGCTTGCTACCAGAATTAAGGCGAGTGCAGAGTTTCCTAAGCCTAGGTGAGATGAGAGATCGGCTTGCAAAACGACCATAGGCGAGGAGTACAAATTTAAGACCGACACGGGGAGGTAATTGCTAAACACACAAAAAGGATAAGGACCGCCGACCGCCGGCACGTTGCAGAGACTGTTCTCGAACTGTTGTTTCGGCCGCCCGATCCGTTCGTTGCCGCTCGAAGTCCTTTAATATTGACTACTCGTCCGGCTTGCTGGCTTGGTTTGGCTTGTCATCGTCGATCATCTTGCTCTCCGTAACCATTGCTCGTTTGCCTAAACATTCTTGCAAGTTGACCCCCGTACTTATTTGGGGTTTAAGCTTACCTTGTCGCTCCCTCATCTTGCTTAGACTTGCTGGGGACCCCTCTTGCTCGCCACTAAAATGGAAGTGTTAGTATACTGCTGCTACCACCGCAGCAGGGATGAAAAAACAGGTTTGTAGAACTTGGTCGTAGGACCAATTAATGGTAAGTGACGAACCGTGTAAGACGAACAAGTGTTAGTAACATAAGGTTTTAGTGGCGAAATGAAGGGGTAAAAAAAAGGGTAATAGAATAATGTGAGAATCAGCTCGAGCGTCTCATTCTCTCTCGTCATTTCCTTGATAGTATTTCGGATTTCGTTCTCCAACTGCTCTTGCTGGATTCCGGCGCTTATTGCTTGGTCCTTGTGTATGATTGACATTGCAATGAACCGGCTCCCAATAGCTGCTAGCCGCTCCTTTTCCTTTCCGGCCTGCCTGAGCATGTTTAGGAGCTCGCCTTGCTGTTGTTCGTCGATGGTGCCATCGTCCTTGTTCTTGCTTGCCTTGAATTTTGATACGATGACAGCTGCCCCTTGCTTGTGCACTCGCCATTGGGCGTTGAGATGTTCGAGCAGTTGCTTGACGATTGGCCATTCCGAGTCTGGATTGTTGATTACTCTTTCCCAGAACGCACCCTCGTCGTAATCGTCCAATGAGCTGAAATGTATATTCTTGTTTGCTATGTTTTTGCACTTGTCAGCTTGACCTCGTACCTGCTCTTGCTTTGTTCTCGTTTGCGTTTTTGGTTTTGCAGAGGCTGCTTGCTGGACTGGGGCTTGTTTGTCTCGACGTTTGTTCTTTTTCTCATTGGTGCCGGGCTGCTTGTGGTCGTCGTTGCGGGGATAGGTGGTGCTTCTTGAACCTTTTGGGACTCGTTGCTCATTTGCTCGGACGACCTCGCTTGGCACTTGTTGTTGTTGTTGTCGCACATCTAAATTATGAATGTCGTTCCAAACGAATTGCTCAGCTGTTTTGCTCTCTTGACTTAAGAGTTTGCCTACAGGTAATGTAAAGATTGCTGTGTCTAAATTGCTTGTGATTGGTCTAAAGTTGCTCAATAGTTTGCAAAGGATACCTTCGGAGTTTCGTCGTTCTCTTGATCTCTTGACCTTTGCTTGCACTTGTTTCCGCTGTTTCTTGCCTAAACGAGTGGGATTATTGCTCGCGAATTGTCTTTTAGTCTTGCTACCTTGATTCACGAGTTTGCCTAAAGGGGATTTAGGAGTTGCTAGGCCTACTTTTATTGACATTACCGCTACTACGTTTTGCTCGGCATAATCTACCCTTGGTTGCTTGCGCAGATTGTACCTAGTTTGTTGAGTTGGTTCTAAGTCCTGGCCTTGCTTGATTGTCTGTGAACCTCCCGTATTGCTTTCCCCCTGTGGTGTCTCGTTGGTTGTTTGCTCTGCTCCTTCCAGTTCCAAAGGAACTAGAAGATTCAGAGGTCTTCTGATCTTCCTTTTCGACGGTAGCGTTATGACCGCTTCGCGAATCGCTCCCTCGTGATCTTGGCGTAGTTCATCAATTCTGCCTTGCTTCCAGGAATGTCGAGGCTGAATTGCGTCGCAGATGAGAACGATCTGTCCCACCTTTGGCGTAATTCTCGACCCGCGTTTGCTACTGGCTGTTCTCGTATGTTGCTCCCGTAGCGACGTCAGGTACTGATGTTGCCATTGCTCCCACGAATTAGTCGCTCATATACTCCACCTTGCCATGGGGCATATGGGGTAATGTACTGCCACTGAATTGCGCGAGAACTGACCCCATAATACAGATAGAACGTGTTTTCTCTTTCGTGGTAGAAAGGAAATCTCTTCTTCTATTGAGGTCTATTTTATAACGATAGTAATTTATTGATCCTCATATAGGCAAACTTACTGGTCGTACAGATTTTTTAGACGACTGCTACTCCATATTAGAGGACATTTTGACGAAGATCAATTTTTTCGTGTAATTTATTCCCTATGTGATCATATGCCGAATTTTTTCTGCTTAGACGCGGCGTCACCGGACTGCGCCACTAACGCAAACGAGCAAATTTGATCAATGACGTTAGTTATTGATTGCGCTTCGATTTCGAATTTTGCAGCGCGGCGTCTAAACGAGCCCTAAGTGGGGGGGGGGGCGTTACTATCCTTCACAGCGAAACCGCAGTTGCAGCACAAACCACTGCAAACACTATGACTTGGCCTCCCCTCAGTGTGCTTGTTGCTTCGCCACTCGTTCTACGTGTCTACCTTCTCCTTCCTGAGCCGTTTTACTACCTGTTGTTATTGGTCCTTAACAGAGTTGGATCGATCTCCTTCTAGTTATCCTGTCGGACGACAACACTCTCGACTCGAAATACTGGTACGTTGCTGTCCGACACTGTGTCAAAACGATGCTCACACTCTCCTGTGACGTGGACTTTATCACATCGAAAATATTAGGAAAGGTATGTCCGCCAAGAAAGGGGTGGTAATAGAGAATCCGCAGTGATCGGTATGATCTTTAGGCATTATGGTACGCTCATCGAGCTGCTCAGCTGCTGGTGATGTTCAGGGAGAAAGAGTTTTCACCTGAAATCAATGCTGAATTCATCAAAGCACGCTGGTGAGACTTCTATATTCCTATTTTTGTAACTCTCAGTTCATACGTAGAAATTGTCATGTATGAAAACGGATGTGACAGATTGGTAGCAGAGGGATCTAATGTTATTGAATCCGTGGCCTCAACATGCTTTAATCGCGGTTTTGCTTTTTGAACGTGCTTATTTATTCATTCGTTGCGCGATAAAGGCGATTAAAAAGCTAGTTTTTTGGTTTCAACCCATTGGCGACCGCGTGGCTTGATGTCCAGCCGCAGTCTTAAAAATTCATTTTCTTGATGTAAACCTCGAGAAAATCTTTTGTGTGCATCATATACTCCATGATTAAACATTGCGGTAAAGAGAGTGGTCCACCAAAACAGTATTAGGGAAATGATTTATCTAACAAATACATATTTATTTTCACCAAATAGTCCATGCTATGGGTGCCGCAAAAATCGAATGGTCCCATGCGCGAGGCGTGCGAAAAAGGCGCGGTCGTCAAAGGATTAAAATTGAATTGCAATATCGTATTAACACGTTGACGACAGCGCCTTTTTCGCGTGTCTGGCGCGTGGGACCAACCGATTTTCTAGCGCGCCGAGGCTGTGGCATGATGCCGGCATACGGCGAATTTTTACCAAAATGGAAGTGAACAGTAAATCTCGAAGACTACATATACAGCCCTGTAATATCGGGGATTGTGGCTATTCCTTTTTTTGCAATGAAAATAGAAAAATAACAGCTAAAAGCTTTTAGAATGTCCTTTTTCCCTATCCAGGTTAAAAGGAAAATGTTATTGGTTTATTGTTCATTATTTGTTTATTCTAATAATCAACATTTGTTTGTATTTATGTGTTTGTTTCAGTAACCAGTATTTGTTTGTATTTATTTGTTTCTTGCAATAACCATTATTTGTTTTTACTTGTAAAGAAAACTAGTGCACAATCAAAAATTCCAGTAAATCAGAAGCTAAGAATCATTTTCATGGATCATGCCTCCTATAACAATGTGCAAAGGTCTGCTAAAAAGTGGCACAGAAACATCCTTCGAAATTCTGAAATGTATCGGGAAAAGTACGATACAAGACTGTAGCGCACCATTGCGCGCAGCGTTGCGCCACACTGTCGTCAACGTGTTAAGCAATGATGAAACTGCGCTAACTGTCAAAAATATGTTACCTGAAAACTGAAAATTTTGCTTTGAGCTGCTATCCCGTTCGAGGTTAGTAGGAGGATAAAAGTTGACGTTTCGACCTGTTCGTCATCGTCACAAGCCTGAAAATGGCTTGGAACCCCTCGCATTTGGTCTGTGCGGAAAGCTCCGAACCTTCGCTGGTAGCTTTACGTCTTGAATCTTAGCGAAGAGACCGTAAGAACGAAACAGGAAGGCCCGGCGCTTGGACGCACAGATCATTGATCAGGGATTTCGAGCCATTTCTAGGACTACTCCGGCAGTGAACTATTGCGACGTCATGCCGAAGTTTTAAATGGAGAGATCTTGGAGGATTCAAGATTTTATGTTCTCTGATGCAGCATTCGTTTTTTGATGATAATATACGAGTATGTTCTTTTTGCAGCCAATATTGGAATGTGACCTGGCAAAGAACAACAGAACGTGTTTTGATGCTGATCGGTGAAGTAAGCGCTACTTTGTACACGGTTTATTGCTGTTTTTTGGTGATGAGATCGACGCCATATATCTTACAATGGGGTTGTAAGGGGAAGCACTAATAAAACCCTGTTATACCGTTGATGATGTTTGAATTAAGTCGTAAATATTTTCTCACTTTGGGTCGTTGAAAGCCTTCTGGTGCACGTCGACAGTTATTTCCCGAGACTTTTGAAACGAGCCATGACACTTGATGAGGCAGCCGCAGAGGTTCGTTTTTCTTTTCTATCCATCTTATTCCGCATGACACATTTTCTATTTTCTTTAGCAATTAGACGAAGCTACGGAACCATACGCCGACTATGACAAGCAGCATTCCTCTGTAGAGATGGACTTCGCCTATAGAGAGGGGCTGTTTGCCAGAACGATATCTTCTATGGCGTCCTTGTCCAAGTCCAAGCTTGAGAACGGCGACGCAACAACGTCTGAATCAGCTTCCGAAAAATCTGGCAAAGGAGACAAAAATATGGAAAATGGAGATGATGAGGAAGACAGTTCAAATCGTGGGTTTGGTCTTCACTTTTCCTTTACTTCTTATGTTGTTCTTTTTTCTCCTCAACAAACATTTTAAGGACCGACAAGTGATGAACTGATTCGAACTCGAACTCAGGCGCTGTTTGAAACCAGGCTTTTGCACAAGAGCGGTGTTATTGGCCAGTGTTTAGCGTTGGTGGTGTTTTTCATTCGCTGCCGTGGGATCCCGGATGAGATTCGCAACGCTGCTCTGCGAGCATTTCCCAAATTCCTTCTCATATGGTGAGTTTTGAAGTGTAATTATGACTAGATTTCCATGTAATCTCTCCATTGTTCAGCCCTCAAATCACCGAGAGAGCAAGCCCGACGTTCTTCACTTACATTTGTTGCCATCCTGATCCTCAGATGAAGGAGTACTTACTTGCTGCCAGTGTGGATGTCATGCACCGATTTCCATCTATGTTGGAGAATCACTCGTTATTTTTGTTTGAAATGTGTGTTTTTTCATTTTCCCTTGAGAGTTCACACTTATTTATGCTGTTCTTATGATCGTTCTAAAATGGAGCTTTGAAGGCCAATGGACGCTGATCCAAACGTTCGGATAACGGCACTTCTCTACTTGACGTACTTGTTAACCCACGACGTTCTAAAGGTGAGCTTACCAGATTGACGGGTACTGTTTGGAATCGTTTTCAATGCTACCCCTTTACTTTTCGTTTGCGTTCCGCTTTTTTCTCTTTCTATCATTTCCGCACTGTTGTTCGAAGATTGGTTGGTCTGATTGGGATTTTTCCCGAAAGGCTTCCATTTTGTGCAGTTTCTTTGTTCATCTTACAAATGTACCACGCGCGCACAGTCAAAAATAATGGAAAATTGAATATAAAGATATGAACGCTCTACAGAAGTTGCTGCAGTGTAAGTTGCTCCGCTATTGAGATCATTTTTCTTTTTTTATAGATGGAGAACCCCTTATAGGTTGCTGTTTAAATTATTGCTTCAATATAAAGCTTTATCTGATTTCAGCCAAGAGGTACATTGTCGGACACTGCCCTTTGTATGCTGAATAGGAAACGGTCAGATGGAAATGAAGATGGCTGTACGAATGACGAAAGAGAAGTCGCTGCTCTGGCAACCGCACTCTTCCGGGAAATTTCACGCAAGGTGAGCATTTTCATGTTTTGATATCTTGTTGATAATAAGTACTCCTTTTCCGTTTGTGATTAATGTTTTTTATTGGTTTGTTACAAGTTACAATTAAAGGTACGTGTCTATCTTCAACTCCGCACTTCATGTTTATCGATTTCAGTCAAATTTAGGGTAACCTGCTTGTGAATGTTTTGCCCGACCTCGTGTGCAGGATTTGCCGATGGGAGGAGCAGGTTCCACTGAGCGCCTTTAAATCTCTGGTTCAGTGCGTAATGAATGGTTTTGATATTTATGCATATTTTTATGCAATAAAGACAAAGTAAAAATTAAGGCGATTGATATCCATGGTTGAGGACAAGCCACTGGATGTCGTTGTGGAGAAGATGTGTCAGCGGTTTGAGTTCTGTGGAAGGTCAGTTGTCGAGTAAATCAGTCTTCCATCTATTGTGCTTTGCATTTACGCATTTATTTGTTTTCAGCGGAGAGGCTACCGAGCACAACAGGAACATTGCCTATTACTTTTCCTACTTTATTTCACAACTGTCATTGTCAGATTCGTCTTTCTACAAGGTCAGTTTTGGATTTTTTTCTACAAATTGCGCTTGGGGATGTGTGTCGAATGAGTCAAACAGTAGGCCTTATTGATCTGAAAGATGGGACTGGAGCCTCAGATCAGTAATTCTTGTAAATTCCTCAACTTACGATTTTTGCTACATTGCGGCTTTTTCAGATGCGTGACTCTTTGCCGTATTTCGCACCTTTTATGGAGGACGATACCATATATGGCGACTTCGTGAGCCCAGTTTATCAGCTGATCACCAGTACGTCATCTGTGGATGTGAAGGTAAATGTTGCATATTAGTATACTAAACTTTCAAATGCCCTCTGCTCCGTTTCCTTACGGCGTGCGTTGGGCTGTGGTAATAGGCGAAACATCCACTAATAGTGGTCAAGATCGATCCTTCCATGACTATCAAGCCTTCCTTCTTTCCGGGGTCGGGTAAATTGGTACCAGACTTGCTTGGGAACGTAAAGGCACTGACGTGGTACAGCGACCGAGCTGCGCTAGGCATTGTACAGTTGAAATACGTGTTCACCATGCTTCTACGGTTCTGGTTGGAGGACGAATGCGTGGCGCGTCATTGGAAGACTGATCGCGGCCGGCGAATTTACCCTTATTTTAACTTCTTGCTCTCTTTCTCTCTTTGCTTTTCTTACCACTTCCCTGTTGTCACGATGACAGCTACTAACTGTCCACATCTATGCTGCCTCGTCTCACAAGCATTTGTATTCCATGCGCCTTGCTTACTATGCGAATTTCGTTCGTAATCCATTTTTAACACGTTGACGACAGCGCCTTTTTCGCGTGCCTGGCGCGTGGGACCAACCGATTTTCTAGCGCGCCGAGGCTGTGGCATGATGCCGGCATACGGCGAATTTTTTCAAGAGGAAGGTGAATAGTAATTCTCGAAGACTACATATACAGTCCTGTAATATCGGGGATTGTGACCATTCCTTTTTTTGCAATGAAAAGCTGGAAGCTTTTAGAATGTCCTCTTTCCCTATCCAGGTTATAAGGAAATTGTTATTTGTTTATTGTTCGTTATTTGTTTATTCTAATAATCAAATTTTATTTGTATTTATGTGTTTGTTTCAGTATTTGTTTGCATTTATTTATTTCTTGCAATAACCATTATTTGTTTTACTTGTAAAGAAAACTAGTGCACAATCAAAAATTCCAGTAAATCAGAAGCTAAGAATTGTTTTTACGGACCACGAGGTTTACAATGATTACTAATTATGAGGTATATAGTGGCCAGACAAATATTTCCCAAAAAATCGGGATAAGTCAGAAAAGTAAATATCAAAACTGTGACGCAACATTGCGTCACACGGTCCCACGCGGCCTAATACGTGTGACGCAGCATTGTGTCACACGGTCGTCAACGTGTTAAACTTAAAAACACGCTAAACGGTGGAACGCAGAATCTGAGATTTATGTATAAAATGGAGTCATTCCAGCGTGATGCCGAGGAATTTTTGCGTAAGCTGGAATTCCTTCATGTGAAATCCAGACTGAACGAGGAGGAAAGGGATCGAATGAGTAGAGCAGTAGGCCCTATTAATCTAGACGTTCCCGTCAAGGTAAGGATAATTCTCATATTCTCTGGCTTCCGTATTGTTTCGTTTTAGCTTGATAAGGACGGCAAGCCAATAATGTTTACATTCGCTGATTGCGATGAACCGGTGGAGTACGACGATGGATAGAGAAATCGCCTTGGAGCCAATAGCGATGAAAATGTTTGTTTCGGAGTTTTCATCCCGCTCATTGCATATAGTGTCGAGATAATGGCTACGGTGTATTTCAGAGTGTAGCTCATTTCTACAGCTTCTCTTAAAAATAGTAATCGTCATGGTCATGGACGGCGTTCCTGAACGCAACCGTTTGCGAGGGTGTTCTGTTTCCTTCCAGCATTAAAATTGACTTCCTGTGAATCAATTGCTGTACCATGTTCTGTACCATTTCATCCCAAGTAATTTCAAAACTGGTAAGCGCTGAGATGAAAAATGGTAGGCGCATTTATTATCACTCGGGTACTCGTTATCTCATTTATCCAGATGATCTGTTGATGTGTGTAAAAGCTAATAATTTACATCTGATTCAGCAGTCTAAACCAGGATTGTTCGATCGTCATTTCTGTGCCGGTACTTGTTTTGCAAACTTATTATTCTAATAAATATTGCTATAAAAATCGGCGAATAATAGCATTATTCATTCTGTGTAGTTATGTTAAACAAACGTTCATACATACTGAATTCTTCCATTCTCAGTGTTCACCTCAGAGTACTGGGCGTGGCGCAGGCAGGATAAAATTGCGACTTGCGTCGCACAACGAAGTATAGAGAGAAGATGCTCAGAGTGAGCTTCTTCTACCAGGCGAGAGACGGTATACGGAATTCAGAGCTACGTCGACAGTCGAAGATTAGAGACGCAGTCGCACGGGCCAAGTTGTCGAAGATCAGGTGGGGCGGACATGTAATGCGATTTCGTGACGACCGTTGGACAAGAGCCGTTATTGACTGGATTAAACGGGACGTCAGAAGAACACCAAGTCGCCCACTCTCGCGTTGGTTGGACTTCCTCGTCAAATCATTGAACGAAAGATCCGGTGCTCTTCGTGTTTCTTGAGCGAGCAGGACCCATCGGTATACAATGGTACAGGGGAAAGGGGTCGGTGACGTTCGTTCGAACAAATGAATTATGGCAACTGCTTAGAATCGCATTCAGTCGCTCTTGAAGTTTGTATTCTAACGAAGACTTAGAAAGTGACCAACCACAACGAATATCCATTTGCTACGAATGTTACTCCAAGTGATACCTGTATCACCTGTCGTCCCGTTGATCATCGATTTGGTCGAGCTTGAGCCAGTAACGTCTCCATTCGTCCCTGTCGCGTGCCATGGTAGACCAGTGGGTCCAGCTCGCTCCAGGAACACGAAGAGCATCGAATCGATCGTTCAGGGATTTGACGAAGAAGTCCGACCAGCGCAAAGATGGGCGACCTGGTGTTCTTCTGACGTCCCGTGGAATCCAATCAGTAACGGCTCTCGTCCAACGGTCATCCAACGATCCAAGTGATACATCTTTGAATTTCCGGATATTTCAAATTGACACAGGTGCTTCGAAACCAGCTAGTATTTGTATGCGAGTTCTAATGTGCGCTGCTTCCAGGTTGTTTCATCAAGCTATTTATAACTTCCCGTACAAAATTTCGTTTTTACAAACGATATTTGAATTGAATCTTCAAATGTGATGCGGTGAGATTGGACGCGCTCCTGTGAGAGCTCATAATCGAAGACTGAGGCATAACATCAAGAGGACCCAGCCTATCATCAGCTGACTGTGTTTCTCGTTCGCAATTCTGATATGCGCGCCGGCTTCTTCTGCATCGTCTCGAAAACGATTGTTTCAATGGCCCTGTTCACCATTCTCAGCTCACCGTCCTCGGTCATTGTAACGCCGGCATCCTAAAAACCAATTACTTATTTTATCACAAACGAGACAATACTGTAATAGCTCATGCGAAGTCGGCAATACCACAGTTGTCTCGGGATCACCATGTGCTAGCAGTGCAAGCAGGGGATGATGTATGAGAATGAGTGCGTACAGTGAGCTTCTCACCACTAACAACATTCCGATAAGCGATTACGATAAGATACGTTCAACAACCTCAATGGAAGCACGGTCGCTTGGAAGGGAGGAAACGAAAGGGCTCCCGTTGTAGAAGCATGAGCTGTGTCTCAAGTGGTAGATCGATGGGTGCCCTCTCCGTTTCAGCAGTTACAGGGCACCTCCGAACATTGGATTAGGGTGAAACCCTAATTATGCAAATATTTATGCAATCGACGTGGATGCACACAGCGAGGGTATCAGTACAAAAAAGGTCTAGAAGCAATGCCGGGTCTAGGCTGTACTATTCGTACACAATTCACTGATGATTTACCACGAAACTAGGTATTTTTCTATTTGCCGCTTTTTGTTTAGCGGTTTATAGAAAAGAGCTAGCTGAAAGACTTATATATTTGGAGATGCTAGCTTATTCGCAAACCACTGACACCAGGCGGGAATTAAACCCGCGTCTTTCACTGACGATTCAATGTTAAATTGCAATTCAACTCACCTTAAACCCTTTACCATACCGGTTACCAGCGCTCTCTAAGTAATCCATGGTCAGCGCTTTCACTAGCGGTACAACGTGCATTCCAGTGCATAGCTTGTCCATCACACTGCAACAAATTTTAGTCAGTACAATTGCAAATTACCAACTTCTAGTTTACCTCTTTGAACCAGTGTTCACCGGAACACCGTGCGCTTTTTGATAATGAATCAGCAACTACACGAGTGATAAAACTGACCGTTGCATGGCTCTTTCTGATCGAAGCAGTGCGCAGCAACCAGTCCTCAACCATACTTCAATATCGAACCCTTCCCAGAACTTGTCGGAACCCTCGCGAGCCGCTTCTGACAAACGGACTTCTTGGTGGATCTTAAAGGCGAGGAATGAATTTGGATTCCTGCATGTAACCGTCGAATAATTGTAGCACATGCCAGTGTTTTGCGAATAGCCTAGCATCTCCAAATATTAAGTCATTCATTTAGTTCTCGTCTATAAACCGCTAAACAAAAAAGCGGCAATTAACAGACTAGTTTCGTGTAGCACAACAATTGAGACGGTCCGGAGGATTTACGACCATTCCAGACGAATTACTATCCTATTTTCCTTCCGCTACTTTCATATCAACACTGGAATTTGTTTTCGAAATATTTTTCAAAATGGTAAGGTAAAGGTAAAGGTGCCGGCGTTGATCGGTCCCATAAGAACGCTTTGCCGCATTCGTGCTCAATTCAGAATCGTAGAGGCATAGTAAATGCGTATTTGGCCTATACAATGACGTGCGGGGGCCATTCACTATACCAGGTCAGTGTCTTTACCTTCCCAGACAGGTCTGGTACCCGACCACGGAGGGATGGAAGGCTTGGTTAGCCCGGGCCGAGATCACTCGACAGCAGCGCCTCTTACCACTGTACCATGCGGGTCCTCCGAAACGGTGAGGTAAAGGTAAAAATGCCGGCGTTGAACATTCTTCTTGGGACTTGCCGCCGCAATCGTGTTTCATTCAGAATCGTGAAGGCATGGCGATTGCGCATTTGGCCTATTCAATTACTTGGGGACGCCAGCATCTATACCAAGTGCCTTTACCTTCCCAGACAAGACTGCTTCCAATTTACTCGACCTCCGAGGAATGGAAGGCTTCGGTTAGCCCGAGCTAGGATCGATCGACCGACCAAGCGGGTGTCAGTAGCGCCTCTTGCAATTGCGCCGCATGAGCCCTCAAAATGGTGAAACACCTAATAAACTCATAGAAACAAGATACCTCCTTAATAGTGTTCCGCACCGTTCGCTCATCGAATTTCTCACTCAACATGGAATAGAGCGATCGCGCTATACAAAATGTATCGACCCAGTCGCATCGGCAGACAGCTCGAACTTGCTTGACAATCTGTAAATTAGCAAGTTAGTAGATTTGGAACCTACCCCAAAAGGTAAGGGTAAAGCGGTTCGCGCTGACCAGTACTCTTCAGAGACGTAGAGGCATGATGATTGGTCTGCGCAGTAACCTGCGAAGGTGACGAAAGCTCCAGTATTTACTTACCTAGCCCCGAAGGGATCAGCCTAGACGTGGACTGACTGTTCCATCGTGCCGGCTGGAAGTGGGGTCTCCTAAGGCCCCTTCAGACTGCACTGCGTTGCCGCCGCAGTAATGATGAAGGATAGGGACCAGCGACGCGCGCGGCAGCTGTGCAGTAGCGGCAGCGCTGCATCCGCTTTCAGAGTTTTACTGCGGCAGCACTGCCGCAGCGTCGCCGCAGCAAGGAATGTCACGGGACATTCCTTGCTGCGGCAGCGGATTTGCTGCCGAAAACGGATGTGGGGTGCGCTCATCCCCCCTTTGCTGCTAATTTTACTTTACTGCGGCAGTAAAACTCGGAATGGGCCCTTAGGGACCGGCGGCGCGCGTGGCAGCTGCACAGTAGCGCAGTATAGGTTATTAACTTCTTTGCGAAACCACCCGTATCGCCAACCTTGTACAAAATAATTTTTTGGCCAGCGACAGGCCACAGGACCGCCGGAAAAGCGCGCAGCTATTTTTCAGAAATACGCGCAACCATCTTTTTTCTGCTCTCGCAACGACCTGGGTTTACTGCCGCAGTAGAGTCTGAAGGAACCCTTACAACTGAACCACTCGCGCCCTTATGCTCAGAACTCTTGTGTTTCTGTGAAGTTGCCACTACATGACAATAAGTAAATGATAATTTATATGCACTTCGCTAACTAGCAATAGACGAAACTCTGGACGAGAAAAAAGGAGGTTTGTACAACAGCGTTTGCGATGGGTGAAAATGATAACCCTATGACCTTTTGCAGCTAGAATAAGGGATTTCTTAACAATAGAAAATGATTACGTTGAAGTCGGTGCAAATAACTGATGACTATCTTTATAAAACTGCCTGGTACCTTCGTGCTGTACCGTCAAACTGTACCGCGCAATCCTCACTATCCTACTCTTCCCTTTCTGGAACAGCCCTGAATTTCAATTCCTCGTCGTGTGAAATTTACTTCCGCGAAAGGCGCGCGTGGTGCAGTGCTATGAGGCACTACTGATACCCGCACGGTCAAGCGAACGATACCGGTACCGGCCCACCAAGCCTTCCATCCCTCCGGGGTCTAGTAAATTGATACCAAGTGAATACACTGACTTGGTATAGCGGCTGGCCCTCGCAGGTTATTGCATAGGCCGAACACGCGATCACCGTGCCTCTCCCATTCGGAATAGAACACGGATGCCCTCAGGGGAATAATCAAAGCCGTAATCCTTATCTGTACTTCATCTGCATTTTAGAGATCTGCCGTTTCTAAAAACGACTTACCGCCGATATGATCATCGTTTGTATGTCTCTCATAAACGCATCTGTTAGGCGATTGTTCGCGAGGAGAATCATCTTTAGGACATCGTCGTTATTCGGCTCAGGATCGGTCACTTGACCATCAACTAGCTCATAATTAGTGGAGCGCGTAGTGATTAGGCATCGTAGTAGCACCATAGCCTTGAAAAAATTAAGAGTTTATTTTAGAGATTTCGTTTTTTGCAACAATCTTCACAATTGACTAAGCACATCTGTATTGCAAATATACTGGACGTGCAGCAACGACAAAACGGCGGTAGCGCTGCCCCGGAGTGCCGAAATACACCGTTTCGGTGTCCACGCGTGGTGATCCGGGCGGAGTCAACCGCAATTCATTTGCGCCCCATGCCCAACGGGGCCACGCGTGGTAGCTCCTTTGAGCCACCCCATGGGGCCCCCTACTCCTAGCTTGGGACGCTAGGAAATGACGCGCCGCGTATTTATGGGCGGCGAGGAGAAGGCGAAGCCTAGTCGGTGCAACGGGCGCCGCATATTTATATTCGGGGATGAGGGGGCGGAGCGTAGTCAGTGGTGAGTCACCAAGCGAGGGATTCGAAAATCGAGGGGTAAAAAATCGACTGAAAACGAGTTTCACGAATTTGGGAAAAGTGCATATGGAGGGATAGCGCTCAGGCTGCTAAGCTCGTATATCTACAGGGTACGCAAAAATTACCCGGAAAAATACATCACAGGCCACAACTACTGGCAGAACTGGATTCTGAGCTTCATATTAGAATAAGTTATACATTTATACTACACGCAAACGCTGCCCAAGTTTGAGCTCTTGAATGCTTGCTCAGCGGTAATAGCAAAACGAAATCTGAAACTATCAGCCATCATCATTCCACACTTCTCTGGTCGTACTGCTATTTTTACCTCAATTTTCTTTAATGTTTCTGAGCAAACTGATTTTCTAGTCTAGTAGGCTTTCGAGACAATAGTGTGCTCTATCTGATGTGCAACTTTGCTGCATCTCATAGCACCGTTAACAAACACATGGAATGATTTCGATGAGGACTACCTGCGTGCCACGAGTTATTCGTTTGGCGCAATTGATAACAACTTTTAGAACTAAGCTTTCAACCTAATATTGGAGTAGTGAGTACGTGTACACTAAACTCAAATGTATTCCAAGCCTGAATTCATTTGAGTTCACAATGTGCGAATGGCAAAGCCGAATCGAGAAAGATCAGCAATGATCGACTCATAATTTTGCTGTCACACGCCGCACAGCACAAGATGGCTTACCTCTGAACTCATGGGATTTGAACCGCCTCAGTTTCTTTTCTGGTCAGTAACTGGGAGCGAGAATTCCTCTACACAACACAGAAATTTGGCTCCACTGGAAGCTCCCCTGGCTGAGGCAAAGAACGAGATAGTAGAAGACTACCTCCGTGCCATGAGTTATGGGTTCGCTCCTCGTCCGAGGACATGTGTCCGTAGGATAGGGGGCCACTTTGAATGAACTTGATACTTTTCTATTAGTAAGGGAATAGGGAAACTGTATGTTAAGTTTCATTGTCAGATCTACATTTTTGTTGAAGTTACAATGTGATATTTTATTCCAGGTAATTTTTGCGCACCCTGTATACTTATTTTTGCAAATAAAAATTTTTTAACGAAGTTAATTAAAAACGGCGGGTTTCAGTGCTCCGAGATGCCGCTATCGCCGTTTTATCATTGCGGCACGTCCGGTACTGTATGTCATTTTCCAATGCGTTATTAATAGGTTGAAAGAGTGTCACAGTTTTAGAATGCGATTTTTGCTTAGTATTTTTCATGGATATTCTCCCAAAATCGTTTCTGTTCTCTTCGAAAGTTTGAACCTTATTAAAAGGTTTAAACGCCAAATACTAACTACTCCATTGTTTATATTTAACTGTTTTGCACAATTCACGAACAACCAGACGATTGACCACTTGTTGCGGTGTGAGATCAACTGAAGACAACTTTTCCACCATATCGAATTCCAAATTTCCCAGAAAAAAAAACTTTGGCAACTGAACATCTTGAATGAGCTCAAGGTAGGATGCAATGCATCACCTCTTTTCTTTCTCCTGAAAAGTTACAGAGTGGCGATAGGAGAAAAATTCTGAAAAACAAAGAAACAAAAACAACAAAACTGATATTTCCACTAATATTGGTGAAATGGCGTTGTCCCTTCGAAAAACACATATTGTGCAATTACCTCGTCTCTCCGGTGCTGCTCAACGACTTCTCTTGTCTCCGGATAAGCGCTCGAAATCCCCAACATGTACTTGTACATTTGTACCAGGTGAACTCTTGCAATCGTATGACGCCATGCGTAAGTGCGCAGACGAACCACGTCGATATCGGAAGTCCCATTCATAACCTTAACGAATGGCATGCACCTTCTGGATCCAACGCTCTTTACTCTGTTTATCATGGAGGAAAAAAGACCATATTCTTTAAACAAAAATGTCTGCTCATTCGTCCCTAGGAGTATAGGAGTAATAACTCCATCATTCTGAATTTTCTTCACCGTGCAAACACATGATCGTCGACTTCGACTGACTTCTACAGTAACTCTCCCAGTCTCCCAGTAACTCTTCTTGAAACCTCGGCGTGATGGTGTAATTGTCGTATGCTGCTGTGCCGAACGAGGTTAGAAGGTGGACCAGATTTATTTGGCCTAACGTTTCGACCTGTTCGTCGTCGGAGATCTAAACAGTGGTTCGAAACTATTTATCGTTGCTCTGTCCACCCAAGCGCCGAACCATCCCTAGCAAACACAAACATGAAAAATCTACCCTAAGACACCGTAAAAACTTGGGGTAGATTTTCTATGTTTGTCGAAAATGCTACGGATGGTTCGGCGCTTGGGCGAACAAACCAACGATAAGTAGTATCGAACCACTTTTCAGGCCTCTGACGACGACGAATAGGCCGAAACGTTGGGCCAAATAAATCTGGTCCACCTTACTCGGCACAGCAGCATACGACAATTCTTCAAAAACGTCTTCATGAACACGACAGAGGAGATCCCCGGTATCACTGTTCAAGGAGATTCAAGCGGATTTCTTCGATCACATTGTCTACAACCCGATTGCGCACCCATCTCTTCGACTTCACATTGGTATACGCTTTAGAGTTCTGGGCACTACGCAAGTAGAATGAACATGCGATTACTGCGATTACAGAGCAAAGTATAGAGAGAAGGATGCTCGGAGTGACTCGCTTCATCCAGGCGAGAGACGGCATACGGAGCTCCGAGCTACGTCAACAGTCGAAGATCAGAGACGCAGTCCCATGGGCCAGTTGTTGAAGATCAGATGGGGCAGACGGGTAATGCGATTCCATGACGACCGTTGGACAGCCGTTACTGGAGCCGTTACTGACTGGATTCCAGGGTACGTCGGAAGACCACCAGATCGCCTCCCTTGCGTTGGTCGGACTTTGTCAAATCCCTGGTCGAAAGATTCGATGCTCTTCGTGTTCCTCGCGCGAGCAGGAGCTATTGGTATACATTGGCACGCGACAAGGACAAATGGAGACGTTACTGGCGCCCGCTCGAGCAAGTCGATGATCAACGAGGTGGCGAACGAGCATTGCATGGGGTATTCGATGAAATACCGGTACTCTTCATAGTACTCCACTGTTAGCCATAGCAGTGCTCGAACTGTATGTCGATCACGTTCTAGAGGAAGAAAAGGTAAAGGTGAAGGTGTTGGCGTTGATCAGTACCTCAAGGACGGGCCAGCGCACTTGCATTCCATTCAGAATCGTAAGGACATGGTGCATGCACATTTGGCCTATACAATTTGGAATAGCAGCTGGCTTACACTTGCACAAGCCAGCCGCTATACCAAGTCACTGTCTTCATCTTCCCAGACAAGGCTGGTACCAATTTACCCGATACCGGAGGGATGGAGGGCTTTGTTAGTCCGAACACGGAATGATCGCTCCGTGCAGGTGCCACTAGCGGCTCTTAGCACTGTTCCACGCGCGCCCTGTCCCAAATGATAAAAAATTGAGGACGCTCCAAACTATTCCGATCTCGGCTACTTTCGGACGTACAAAAATAGCCTGTAGCGATAGTTACTCTCAATAAAAGCATCCACATACTGTGATGACTGTGGCCTTACAAAGGGTTTTGTAGCATATGTCAGCCTCCCTCACCAGCAGCTACATAACGCCTGAAAACGTCGACAACTTGCAGAACTTACAGATCCTTAGAGAAAGATGAAGTTGTGCCGCGTTTTAGCGAACAACTTTTTCGCGCAATATATGCGTACTAGTTTCGCATGCTGCGCCAATAACGCAAACTCCCTCCAAGCATCCACAACCGGAAAAGCCACAAAAACCGGATCGGCTACATTCATAGTCATTGCCGGCAATGGATTGTCACCATCCGAAAGCGTAACTCCACCACCGACTATTTTTGCAGTGGAAAACCTCATATAGTTTTCATTTTACTAACAATCCCGATCTCCGTCGAGCCCTCCGATGTCACTATACCTGTGTCTGGTGCAGAGTCAACCCACAAGATCAACAACGACTCTAACCAGAGGATTATGTTCAAGATGGAAATTAGTAACTTCGACGACTATCGTGCGACGACGGTTTATGGATTTATTGATCTATTCGGAAGCATTAACGTTGATTTAATGCGCAAGAACGGTATTCCGAAGAATGACCGGTTAGTCGTACAAATTCGCTCCGGTTCCCGACGATGCGACTAATGCTAGGACTGCATTTAGGAATTTGGAGCACGAGGTTCCGGCCGAGAGCTTGTTCTGTTTCTTTTCTTTTTTGATTTTTGTGCTCAGCAGCTGATTGCTAATGGATGTAACAGCACCATTACAGCACCATATAGGCTATTTACCTCATTCAGAACATCCGCGTCCAGTTCGCCAGTTCCGCTGTCGCGAATACATTTTGAAATTAGATTCTTGCGGAAATTATCGGACATGTCGCATTGAATCCACGGACGGTGCGACTAGCTAAAAAGATAGACTACATTAATACACCACTAGTTCGAGTGCAGACCTATATACAAGAGCTTGTGTAAAAATGAATCGCGCTTTTTTGAGCATAGAATTTCTAGTTACCCTTTTTTGTATTTTACTCAATGCTCATATCTTGTGCACCGTTTTAATTTTATCTGACGGTCTCTGGTTTGTTGTTTTTTGTTTGTCTTGTGATCTATTCTTCGGAGATTTCAGATCGAATGCCTATGATGTTCTCTAAAGTCTTTCTATGCAGTTTCTGCTTCGGAAAATGTTTGGACGATCATTGTTGTTCAACGACTCCGCACAACGTCTAGTTAATTTACAGAATCCACCTCTCATCGCAGGTCAAAGCTTGATTGAGCAGTGGCTCGTACTTCTCACTCAAAGCCAGCACTGATAAGATCTGATAGCGACTAAACATCTGTTAAACGCTCAATTCATGGAGTACCCGCCAACCAGACTTCTTCTCCTCTCCGAGTTCAAGCGATTGGAGATAGTCAAAAACGTCAGCTCAAGTTCCTCCGGTCACCCACCAACTGTTTCTCATGTACCGACACCACCGGTGACTGCAGGCAGTCGTTATCAAGTTCAGGGATTCGACCTCGACGTTCTGGGCCGGGATTCATGAACGAAACCGCCGGTGAATCTCACCGGCCATTTCACCGCCGAAGTGACTCACCGCGCGTTGATGAATCATGCTTTGGCGGGTAAAAGAGGTGAATATCACTGTAACCGTCCGGTGAACCGTTCACGGATCCCGGCCCTGGTTCATCTCAAAACACATCTGGTTCTTCCACAAAATTACGAGCATAAGGTTTTCCGCCCAAGTTTTAACTCATGAAGCAAAATTATATGAACCTGCTACTCAGAGAGCATCTGAGATATTCGTTCTGAAATTTTTGACGAACGAAACTTGAAACAAAGAAAATCAAAAACCAAAGACCACTAGATAAGTAGCAATAAGGACATTGAATGAATGGATTAAAAGACACAGAAAACGTTAAAGTTACGTCAAAAAGTTGATGTGAAAAAACAGAAAGACCATGAACGTGCAGCCCAACCAACCACTAAATAAATTCAGACATATGTATATGGCAGTCCCTAGAGACATTTCGTTTACCTTCCTAAGCCCTAAATGTCGACAATCAAAGCAACTAATCTTTCCAAAAATTAAGAAGCGTATTATCGCGACTCGGCTTTCGACTGCGAGTGATGCCATTGACAAAATCAGTTGGAAGCAGATAGCGGGACCAGAAAGGTTTTCCGGCACTATTGTACTTAAGGTACCGCACTAAATTTCGTCCAAAACATACCTATTAGGGGTATTCGGCTATGGGAAGAGCGAATCTGATACTCGTTTAGTGCGGAAATGCTTAATAAGCCCGCTATGTTGAGTTCTAATCACCAAAAGGCCTGCGAAATAGTGCGCGGCGGGAGGAGACGCAGATTCTGACCAGGGCGAGGCTTGGGCTTAGGTCCCTACATGAGCCTAAGCTTTGGTTTAGGTAAGGACCTAAGCCTAGATTTAAGGAGGAAGGCTTAGGTCTCTCCCTAAACCAGGTTTAGGCTCAGGGAGGCACCTAAGCCTAAGTCAACCACAAGGTTAGAGAAAAGCGAGAGTAGAGTCAGAACCTGCGTCACCCCCAGCCCTGTACTATTTCGCAGGGCTTTTGGCGATTAGAACTCAACATAGCGGGCTTATTAAGCATTTCCGCACTGAACGAGTATCATATTCGTTCTTCCCATAGCCGAATACCCCTAATAGGTTTGTTTTGGACGAGATTTAGTGCGGTACCTTAAACACAATAGTGCTGGTTTTCCCCGTTTTCATTCGTACACTATGGCGTTGGTCTCTCTCCCCTTAAGGACTGGGATGCAGCATAAGTTACTAACATTTCACTCTAATTTAGTTTTCAATTGAAACTGAGCACTGTACGATTGTTTAGTATTACCTGTCTGTTTCACTTGACGCACGTAACAGTGCAAAATTAAATAAATGAATAAATAAAGGGCTACTCCCAAGCTTATTCGACATACTGAACTATGCTTGACAGGGCATCGTTGCAGGAAGACCTCTCAACGGAGAACAACTGCACTCAGCGTTAGACCAACTTTTTATTCATCACAATAATCTCATTACACACTGTATGACATATGACTTGCATGAGGGGGGATGAAGGAAGCTGGTTCTTCTCGAAACATTCGTGAGGTCGGCAGCCAATAACGAACGGACGAACCACCAATCCGTCAACGACTATTGAGCATAACACTCTACTAACACTTTTGGTTGACTGACGATAACTATATGATATAAAATATGACGACAAATAAACACTGAGAGAGAACTGTAAAAACGAGAAACCAACTATGAACATGAATGTTAGATCGGTTAGATCTGTTAGATCGTACTACACACACATACACACGCGAGCGCGCGCGCGAGTACTACTCACACAAGTCGCTGCCCAACGAATGGCGGTCGCGAGTATTCGCATGCCGATAAGCCGTATCAGATGTAGGTAAGGATGATGTGGAAAATCGAAGACGAACAGGAGTAGCAGTGGGTATAATGTGGAAATAAATCTACACCTGAACCGGTACTATGTACACTGGTAATTGGATTTGAGTAGAACACGAAACGCGGCTGCAAGCAGGCGTGAATGCGGGCCGCAAATGCAGGTGGAGCCTAGAAGAGGAACACAGTGTCATCCCAAAGGAACGCAGAAAACCACCAGAATCACAGCTCTGCTGGTGGGGTGGACAGCTTAAACGGATGCACAAGAAATTCAGGGCGCAGTCATTTTCAACAACCTTGCGTTCGCCCTCTATAAAGTCGCGCATACGAACGCGCCTGTTACTCGGATGGAGAGAGATGTTGCAGCTTTGGGAAGGGCACCGGTGAGACCATTACATACCTATAAAGGCAGACGAAGGGGAAGTGTGCAGCAGCTGATGGGAACGATGATGACGGTGATGCAGCAGGCCTCCTCGTTCACCCCGCCTCACTTGGCGACGGCCCACAACATGCACGCGCGCGAAGATTCATGCTTATAAGAACTAGCTTCTACTTCCGTTCAGCTCAAACAAGATGAAGAAGTGTTGAATAGGACCACGTCGAGAGCAGAACCTCTCAACGATTGATGAACGTGGCCAACTCTTCTACCTCAAGCGACCTAGAGCGACGACAGAAGTTTAAACTTGCCCTCAGTCGGCGGACACAGCACGAGCAGCAGCAGCAGCAGCACTGCCAAATGTGTAGTGGGGTGGTGGGAAAGAACGGCGCTATACATTTGAAGAAAATAAACCGATTGAAAATAGTAAACACACATTCGAATGAGAGAGAGAGCCAGGTCATCTTTGAAGTAAAAAGCGGGCGAACAACACACACCCTAGAAACCGTATTTTGTGACAATTAAGAAAAAAGGTAGAGGTGATGAGAACGTGCAAACGAGGGATGGATTGGGTAGAGTGCCGGAAGGTGAGAAGAGCTTGTCAACGAACGCAAAGCAAAATCAAATATACGCATTGTTTAATTGTGGAGTAGGGCAGTTCAATTAGTTTGATCCACTAGCCGACGGCATTTCGTCGTTGTTTCCCGTATCGTCGCTTCCATCCTTCACTTCCATGTCGCCCTCGTTCTCGCCGAAGTTCAACCACGACTGAAATGAAGCCAACATCATGTAGGCAACTTTACAGAAACGCTACAGAACGCTCTCAGGATAAATCACCTAAGCTCTTTACTGTTAGAGTAGGACAAATGAGTCTTCGTTCTAGAAGAATGTTACTGTAATAAGTAGATTTGCCTTGTTAATGCCAAAAAGAGCAACAGCAAAAGCATCAATTACTGAGAGCATTAATATCTTCAGTTAATGGAAGCATAAAATACCCGAGCAGTTCCAGAAAATTTAACAAAGAAACCGCCGAGTTAAGAAGTGAATTCCGCAAAACTAGCTTGTCAGATTATTCCGGCTTAAACGTTTTGTGCCACATAGGAAAAAGCCAACTACGTTTCTTGACTGTTGATATAGTATCTCATGCTCCTGTTAAGTGAAGATGTTATTTTGTGATCTTAGTAACTGATATTGTTGACATAGCAACTGATACTATTTTCTGGAACAGCCTTGCACAGCGCGAATAAATCGATATATCAACTCATTAGCGTAACATTCTAGTAAAATGAAGTTCTATTCGTATTGGATTGTTTCAGAAAATTCCGAATTCAGCAGTGGCTATGGTACTCGAAGAAATGGTAATTTTCATAAGATTTTCCATCATTTGGAAATCCTCAAACCATTCCGCGAAGTAATCATCGGACTAGACCATTCACCGTCCACTTTCTCGCAATTTTCGGCTGCTTTCATAACAGCAAGTCATAAAGGTTTGCGTAATTAAGAAATAATTTGCACCAATTGTGATCCCTGTCAGGAATATCTAAAGACATTTTGCTCATGGGATCAAGAATGTGGTGAAATTTGACCCCGAAAGGAAAAAAACTTAAGATAGATCAGAGTTTAGTTTGCTACGTAAAAACTGCAGTTAACTTAACAGGCAATGAGAAGCAGCTAACTTATTTGAAGGAGAAAAAATCGCAAGAAAATTGGTAACGAGAGCCAGCTATGATTCACCTTCTGAGACACTGCAGGCATATTTTTCCGCTTGGACTAGTGACTATCAACTGAACAGCACAGTAAATACAAAAATAAACATAGAAACATGCAAAAAATACGACACCCTTCGCCACATTGTGCAGAGGTTTAACCGATATTTTCTAATTCCCAAACGTCAATTCCGTGATAACGCAAAAACAGCTTCTAGCATTTCAGAAACTGGGACACGATGCTGTTTAAAACACATCTACGTGGTAAAATAGAAGAGCGGATCAGCGCTACTAACGCAATCAAGTTAAATGGAACACTTAAAATCTAAGAGGAGTCATCGCGAAGGCCATCGGTTAGAAAAAAACCGCAATGAACAACGCTGTTCTTCGATGGGCACTTTTCCATCTTGCACATGTGGTCGGCCGTAAACTGGACGAAAACAACATTATGATCAAGTCCGTACTTTGGTCGCAATGAAACGCGAAAAAAAGTTTGCCGGCTATATGGACAAGTCGCCGCGAAATAATAAAATGACTCAGTTTACAGGTATATGCTGAACACCGGCAACAAAACAATCCTTAACATTCACATCTCAAGAGAAGGTTTCGAAGCAATATGGAACGACTGACTTCCTATTACTTCGAGAAAACTTACAAACAAACTTTTGCAATAACGACAAACCACACACCTGTTCGACAATTTGCTGTACACGTTTCTCATATTCGCGGCGATTCTCCTGGTAGAGTTGGGCAGCGTGGGAGTTTGCCGGTGAGTTCGGATTCGGCTCATCCAAAAGAGATTGTATAGATGTCAAAATTGCGGCCACGTCGTACGTTGGCGACCAACGATTCTGAATAACAACATTTTGACATAAATAAATAATAAAAGACAAGAAACGTTGCATTGTAATTCTACAAAATAATCGTCTCGATAAAATAATAGAATAGTAACCACACCTGCAAGATATCTAGGCAGATGGATCCATCCGCGTACACGTTAGGGTGGAACATTTTCGAAATGAACTTCACCGTTGGTGGCTTGTTCGGGTATTCTTCAGTGAACTCCAGTGACAGCTTAAACAAAATTGGGACTTATTATTATTAAATTATGTAAAATTATGTAAAAAGAACAGTAGGAAAGGAAAAAAAGTAGTGTATCTCTACCTTAAAGGTGCCGTCTTCGAAGGGAGTGTCCTGCGGACCAAAAATGATGGCTTCCCATGCGAGGATGTTGTCCTCCGTTGGGGCACCGGAGACTCCTGCAGGGGGATCCTCCTAAACAAAACGTTGAAAATATAGAAAAAGGATTTGATGTTGGACACAAGTTTTTTCTGAATGAAATTAGAAAAATAACTTAGTCAAAGCATTTTTCCTCCTCACGAGAACAGCTCACGTGAAATTATTTAAGACAATGCCGCAGCAAGTCAGATCCTGAATGTTGTGAGCGTACCTGAAGTTTCTTGAAATCACGCATAAGTCGTCGTCTGCTGGGCGTCGTCATCCTTGAAGGAAATCCTATGAAAGCGCGATGGCCTCCTGCAATCGATTTTCGAGAATGTCGACCTCCACACCACTTGCAATTCGAATAAAATATGAGAATTATAACAGACGTAAATACATTGGCGTGTTAACGCATTGCAAATTTGCCGAAACGAGACGAAAAGCGAAAATGTTGGAGAATGTTTATTCATTCCTAGCAATCCTGCAGATAATAAATAAAGAATAACAGCTGTACAAGATCAAACAACCGAATCACACAATTCTATGGTTGGAATGAACTATTGTCATTGGCATTTTCATATACAATCTCACAACCCGGTGGCAGCTGAATGGGTTCGCCCTGTTCGTTCACCACCACACATTCCTCAATGTTGTGATTTGCTTTAAACGTTCCCCGTTGTTCGAGAACTTGATGCGGCTGAGGTTGTTCCATCCATACACGTTCCTGATCACGAACCGTGGAACAGTTCGAAAGGAAGTACTGAAAAGGAACACAAATAGTTCTGCGGTCCAATGGCGAGAGCACCAATGAACATTTTTCGATCGTAAATTATACAGCACAAATTAGAAACACCTGAAATACATGGAAATAAAACGCTTCCGGTGAACTACGTGGACCGATAAAGAAACAACTGAATGAGTGGGATTCTCCTACAATGTCAATGAACAACTTTCCTGACGTTCCAAGTTGAAATACCGGGTTCAAAACTGGTTGAATAAAAATTTGAACCATTTGTAGGACTGGCGAGCAGTATTATGCGAATATTTATGAAAACATAGAACACTGTAGAATACCTGTTCAAATCGCTCCAAAATAGGTTCAGCCCTGTCAAGAATGGCCGCAAGTCGACAAAGATTCTCAGACTTTTTTGTAATCGCTAATCGACGCATGTGGTCCGCATGTGACAAACGAAACTGCGACAGAGTATCGATTGCAGCTGAAAAAACACATCATCATTTCACAACAAAACAGTTTTCGGGAAAGAGCTATACGTAACACGAAAACAATACTAATAAACTAACAAAGAGATTTCGGCGTAGATGTCCTCTTGATGGCAGTTTGCAAGTTAGAGGCGGTGGAAGGCCTTACCCGAAGCAGCGGCGGATCCAATCCATTGAGTACAGCACGGCCTTCGGGGGTTTCGAGTTGGTCGGCCTGTCGTTTTCTTGCAATTATGGCATCCTAAATGAGAGTGGGAAAATGAGCGAAGTATTGATGACGAAGAAAAACGCTGGAGTTCTCACCCTATTTGCTCGCGCTACAACCGGCTCCGATTTCCAATGGTATGTCAATACGGCGATGTGGGAGTTAACACGATCTTCGTCAGCTCTATCACGAACCACGTACAACTTGCGAACGAATCCCGGAACATCGCTGCTTTCGTAGCGTTTCGCGACAACCTGCAAAATGTGGTCTCAATCAGTGCGATGTCGTAACAAACTAATGGCACGCGGCAAACAAAGATCACCGAAACCAAGAATTGCTACGTATAAATGCCAGACGTAAAGCTAGAATAGAGCAGTATCAGGAAGGATACCCTCGCAGCACTTGCGCGACGGGACCAGCAACCGGCAATTCGCGGTGGGACCGAAATTTATCAGACGTTACTCCACATGACATATGCAACAGCATCAAGTGACCTACAGGGCTCCTTCACACTTTATTCCGCTGCTGCCATAGTAATGATGAAACATTGTGACCGGCGGCGTGCACGGCAGCTGCGCAGTAGCGCAATGTCCGGTTCCTAACTTCTTTGCGAAAGCCACCCAAATCGCCAACTATGCACTAAATAGTTTTTTGACCAACGACAGTCCAATACACGACCGGAAAAGCGCGCAGCTATCGCGAAAGTACGCGTACCCCTGTCTTTACAGCTCTACTTTGGTTTACAACCGCAGTAGAGTCTGAAGGAGCCCTTACCATTGCTTACAGCGGCAACACAGCGGTCGCACTGCCACAGCAAAAGTATGAACGCAGCCAAGGTGCCGCCAAGTCTGTGTTTCTCCGCTATGCCTAGCCATTACTACACTGCTGCCACAAGGGAATTAAGAGATTCTTTACCAAAATCAATCAGTCGATGCTGTATTTGTTTTATTTAGCTTCTTTTCTACCCCGTACATACGCTAAAGATAGTGGATCGGTCCCAGCTACATTTTCGCTGTAACTATTGGGAAAATCAAGATTTTCAGCTAAAACAGAAGAAATGACTATTTCCGAAGAAAAAACGGCACTATTCAACTTAACGGACACCAGTACTCGATATTTTTCAGTCGTCGAAATTCGCTGAAACTTTGCACAGGGGGTAACTGAGGATGCTGATCACGAATCTGCTCTCCGTTTTTCACGTGGGTGGTCTCGGACCACCTAAGTCGCTACTTGGATAGTCCAGTTAGGATCTCCGATTCCGCTGAAACTTTGTCCATGAGGGTTCTCTGGTGTCCTGAACACGATGGTGAAAACCATTTTCCAAATGACGGCCGAATACGGTAGTTATAGTTGAGTATCTACCGACCTTACCTGGTGAGACTCACCTATAACTACCGTATTCGGCCACCATTTGGAAAACGGACTTCACCATCGTGTCAGGACACCGGAGAACCCACATAGACAAAGTTGCAACGAAATCGGTGATCCTGACTAGACAACCCAAGTAGTTGATATGGGTGGTCCGAGACCATCCACGTAAAGCACGGACAGCAGATTTGTGTCCTGGACCCCAAATAATACCCATAAGCGAAGTTCCAGCTAATTTCGACGACTAAAAAAAATCGAGTACTGGTGTCCGTTCAGTTGAATAGTGCCGAAAAACATGTAAAGCGAGAGAACGCCTAGAGATAAGGCAATTCAGACACCAATTCCCAAAAGTCGAACGGCCGAGAGGATTTTGGGCAAAAAAAAACTAGAAAGTTTCGTTTGGAATAAATCACTCTGCGAGAGTGATCAATGACATGCAAAAACAAGAGGTCCGAAGCGAATGGAAAACGAGAGCTGAGTGACGCTTGACCATTAATCAGTCTACTCTCCTGTCTTACGCATTACGTGCAATGCTCAGGAATGTTTTCAGTCGACCTCAGCATCAGACATCTGAACAACAACAGCGGCATGAATAATGTTCGTTCGCCTCAGCACCGCCTCCGTCACCTGATTGAGATTTAATTCGCCTCGCTGCCAACGAAAAACGATCTTTGTCGACAACACGCCGACGATCCATTTGTTGGCGGGCGCTCCCTATAAAGGGCAGCCAGCCTTGAACTTTGCCCAATCGAGGTGTTCTGATTCATTGGAATCACATCATGAGAGAATCACTAGAGAGACAGAATACTGCCTTCTCCGAATTCTCCAAGTTCAAGGCACATTTACCGAAAGTACTGGGGAACTTCATGAAGGAAAACGGCTTGAAAACATCGGACTACGCATAGAATATATAGAAGGAAGGACTTTAAGAAATTTCCGTTCAACAAAATCCGTTGATTTTTTGGAACATGTCCAAGACGATCGAGTACGATAATAAAACTATCAGCAAAATAATGCATCCGTAAGATAAGAAGGGAAGTGGCTGTGCGTACAGCTGTCAACTGAACATAAGACGGACGACGTTAGCAAAAATAAGCAGACAATAAGGGCCCTTGCAGACCCGATGACGCGCAATTTGAGCGACGAATTAGCCGTTATAAATGAAATTGAGCGAAACACACGACGACGAGCATTCTCGTCCAACGCGACGTTTGCGGTGGCCGCATTGCTCTAATCGATCACCGCGGTCACCGCCGCGGTGAAGACTGCAAATTCGTCGCTCAAATTTTTTGTCGTCTGGTCTGTAAGGGCCCTAACGCTTCCGGATGAACGGTCGCGCACAGTATTTCGTGAAACTTATTTTCAGTTCGGCTGAGAAAATAGCCTAAGAAAAAATAACAGGATGAGGGAGAAGCAAACGCGAAAAAAAAACTGTAAAGGAAATTCAACGACAGGAGTAAGAGCAGAAAAGCGATCGAATTGTTGAGATTATCTTTCAGGTCAACCAGACTGTCCAAATCCTCGACATTTTCAATATCTTGGGAATTGGCGTAAAACTTCCATCAGTTGTGATGAAACTTTTCAATTCTCCCCAGCCCACCGAATACTCGAACTAAGCATTGGTGAGGTTCAAAGACGAGACAACTTGGCAGAATCTTTCTCAGCTGTTGCAAAATCGCGCTGCAATGTAATCTGATAAAGGAAATCATCGTCAACATGTTGTGCAACTCGGCCGGGCCTGATAAGCTCGCCCAAAATAGGAATAGGGGATGAATTAAGGATAATTAACAAATGAACTACACATGAAGGGCGGCAAGTGGCCAGCGGGTTCGATTTCTTGAATCGAGAGCCTGAAGCTGAGCAGCGACGTCGTCACAACACCCACATATTCCCACAAAACAATCAGCTGCGAGTGACGATCAATAGCCGGGGCGCCGATGTCTACGGGCGGCCGGCCGGCCCTCTCGCACGCAGAGGACAGCCAGCCTCATTTCTCAAGCCGCCCATGACGTCATTGCCCTTATCTTCAGCGACTACGAGCGTAAAAACAGAGCGGACGGCTGTAGAACGCTCGTCGACGGTCATATGTCCGAACTCAAGTTACCAGCTGGGTTTCTAGACATTCTCAGCAAGTAAAAAGCGGTAATGAGGATGAAATATAGAGACGCGCGTGGTGCAGTGGTAACTGGCGCTATTGACACCTGCTCGGTCAAGCGTTCGATCTCCACCCAAGACAAGCAAGCCTTCCACTCCTCTGGAGTCGGGTAAACTGTTACCGCAATTGTCTGCGAAGGCGAAGACACTGACTCGGTATAGCGACTGGCTCTCGTAAATGGTTGCGTAGGCCAAATATGCATTCACCATGCCTCGCGATTCTGTATGGAAGACAAATGCGTGGGTCGTTCTCAGGGGATTTACCAACGTCGACCGCTCTAAGCTTTTTGCACAGGTCCATTGATGTCAAGAGACGCAAGTTCAAATCCCTCCTGGGCAACAATTTTTGTCTTGAATCGAGATGAAATCAAGCACATTTTTGACCATATTATAAGCACTTTGGCGTAAAAGTAAGGGTTAAGGGTCGGAGTCGATCAGTCCCCTAAGGACGCGCCGCCGAATTCGTGTTGTTCAATTCTTACCCTCCCAGACAGGTATGGTACCAATTTACCCGACCCCGGAGGGATGGAAGGCTTGGTTAGCCCAAGCCAGGATCGATCGTTCGACGGTCCGCATACAACGCAGTAAAGCCATACCATCATCACATGGATGTCTCAACCAAATGACCTTGCGGGATAAGGTTCCTAGTTCGTGACATAAACAGCAATGGCACCTATAAATAAAGTCTAGAACTGTCTAGAACTTTTTTTTATTTATTCCACAACATTTTTATCCCGAGAGACGGACAGTGCTGGGTATGGCCATGAGACGGATTCCTCGATCGCAGGTTCTTGAGCGCCACTATGTCGATCCGCCTTGTGATCGTGACAGTCTTCATCAGCCGTGTCACACGGGCCTGCACATTTTCAGCCAATTGCTCGAGAACACTGATCATCGAGATCTTGAGCCTAAGCTCTTAACCTCTCGACCATCCCGCCCCAGGGATTAAGGGTATGTATAGGTCTGGTATGCACATAGTTAGCCAATTGCTCGAGTGTTCCTTGCGCCACCACATCACCGCTCGTCTCCTGTAGCAACTACGTGCGTGGAAAAGAACCATGGATTTCACCGAAAACGTTTCTTTGGGAATCTCGGTCCTTAGGCTAGATTTTCTATGCCACTTGCAGTCGAGAGGTATTCTAGAATATATCATCAGAAAATCAGCATTTCCGCAAATTAAAAAACAAAACAGTGTGGAGGGAAAGGGAAACCACAACAACTCAGAATACAGTGACATTCCTGAGGAAGACCACGATCATAGCACGTGCATAGTCCAATAGAAGATAAACCCAGCTAGAAAGAATGAGAATTTTGAATGAGAATGAGAAAATCTTCAAATCTTTGAAACGTACATCAACAAAAGTTAAACCAAACTAAGTGCGCTTAACTGGAGACCTTCAAAAACCAGATTTTCAAGGTTCGCACAGAACATGTCACGGCCACGTTCCAGACATCGATTGATGGGAAATCGATCCACGATCGTTCGGAAATGTTCCGAATTGAATCGACCAAAGGGCGCGATCAGGATTACGATACTTGCTCTAGTCGGAGAAGTCTGAGAAAGAAAATGGTATTTCATTTGATTTTAACTTATGGATCAATAATCCAATAGAAGGTCCGGGGTGAAAGACAATTAGCTCTCGTTACACGATTACGCTGAAACGTAAACCAGAATCGAGCAATAAAAATATACCTATCTTGGATACCAGCTAAAGTATCACATTTGTATCGAATTCACCATTATACCTAAGTTAAAGGGCAGTAGCGCTTGGAATAAAAGCCGATACTTCCCTTAAACATCAGATTACGTGTAGTTTTGCTCAAGAACATGAAGTAGAAGTCAAAGCGAGTCGAACAACAAGAAAACGACTGGAATACCGGTAAAAGTCAGCAAACAGCGCGTCCGAATCGATTCGGCCAGCGCTCGAGTCAGCCAGCAGGCGCTTGCCAGAGACACGAATAGAGCGAAGAGAGACAGAATGGGCGAGTCACATATAAACAAATATGTTCTCCACGAATATAACAATTACCCATTTAATCACAGCGGTTCGGAAACGGTGTTGAAAAGCCGCATCTCCGTACAGAAATTATTTCAATTGAAATTAATTGAATAATTTTAATATGAGAGATCAATATTGACGTGATCAGAGCGAGTAGTAAAGGATTAATTGCATAGCGAAAAAAGTTAAAATCTGTCCGAAACCTAATTAATCAGAATAATTGGAACACGAGCCTATAACGCTCATAATAAATGGAAGTAATCAAAAACGACTGGCGATCGTTCACCGACCACGAACGACAAATGACCAGGTATGGAGAAAAACAATTACTGACCTCCGGACGCAAAATGACGAGCGATTGATTATATTGATCGAATGCCGAAACACTTCTATTCCTTGGGAAAACAGCCCACTTCAACCGCTAACTACGCCCAACAGCTCTGTTTTGACTTCACGATCTGCCTTGATTTACCGCATCTAACTTAAACTAATTTCGCAAACACCAGCAAGAAAAAATGATCTTAACAATAGATAAAACTTTTGGGGTATCCAAGTTTAACAGATCGCTTTTTTATCCCAGTGTTTCCATTGGCCATCTTCGCACTTTGCCTACTCAACCAAAATCGATATCGATAAAGATATAAAATTGATTAAAGTTGTCCGTGCATCGATATTTGAATATCCGAAATGAAAAAAAAGCAAAAGGGGAACGTTTCCAAAAATACAAGAAAAATCAATGACAGCAGCTGGCTGCCTTGTGACAGCTCAGCTGACAGTGCTTGCGAGGACCGATTAGCTCGCTTCCCCATAGATTCACCTATATTCTCAGATTCATTTTCTAGGATATAGAGGATTTTGAAGTTTTTTGAACATCGATAAATCTTACAGTCACCGCTATTCTTTGCTTTGCCAGCGGGTTCGTTTACAAGACAAATAGTAAGTGATATTTTCACGAAAGTCTTTCGATTTAACACAGAAAGAAAATCCACCTAGCACTGGTCGGAGGTGTAGCAGAGAAAGAAGAAGTCGATAAATAATAAAACGAATGCGAAAGATTTTTTCGAGACCATCGACCTGATATTAAGTGCAAGTTACACACCAAAGCTGACTGATGAGATGAAAATAGGAAAGTACAAATTATGGAGCAATGTACGGGAGGCAGAAAAGCATGCAATAATGCGGAAGCCACAAAACCCCACTTGCGTAAGCGCACTTAATATATACGCACGGAAAAGTGCATGAGATGAGTCAGCGGTGACGTAATTCCGAAGAAATGAAGAAATAGCCGAGAAAAGAGCAAAAGCAGGTGAAACGCTTGATGAGGACACTATTCGAGAACTTCTCTATTATGGTTACAACCCTACCGTCTTATCATTTGGGCCCTAATTCATCACTGACAAAGCTGTAGGTTACCCTAAAATTGACTGCGGCCGTTCACTTACCGCGGTTCCTCGATATGCTGCAGGACCATTCGAAAAATACGAGCGAAAGCTCAAGTCATCTGATCAAGCCCCAGCTGTGGCGTATTGCTTCTCCAAACATCATAAATCGCAGACAGCGCTCACAATCTTGTCCCTTTCGCTCTCGATGTTTTCCTCTCGCTTTTCGCCTCTTCTCAAGTCACTGCTGTCGAAAACACATAGTACACTTCCTCGCGCTCGATACTTTCCACCACGAAATGGACGGGAAAACAGCGCCCAGCTCGCTCTGGAAAAATTGCTCGCGAAACCAGAGCCGTGCTCACGATGACAACAATTTGCGCCATAACATTCACACGAGGAAGAAAACCGAGCGATTAGAATCACGGAAACGGAGCAGAAATGTTTCCACTTCATAGGACCCAGAAGTATTTGACGTTGAAGAATATTATCTAAAAAACTATCATTAACCTATAGTAATACCCACAGTACTGGTAGTGTTCCACGCTGCAAGTAAGTCCGTCACATTCACTAATGCCAAAGATGTGAAAAAATCAAAGTGGTCCGCGTCTCCTCTAAGGATGCGCCTTGCATTCGTGTACCAAACACTATTATATCGGCATGATGAATGCGTTTTCGTCCTATACAAACAATCTGCGAGGCAGGTCGCTGAACAAATCATTGTATTCACCTTCCCAGACTTCGGTACCAATTCACCCAACCTCAGAGGAATGGAATGCTCGCTTAGCTGGAGGCGCAAAGTGATCAGTTTGAAGTAGAGCCTTTTTCTTCTTGATAATCACTACCGCTCATTTAAAAGTATTCCTTCGATGAAGGAGACGGCGAAACAGTCCAGTGTGAAGTGCTGACTCAACAGCTAACAAAACAACCAGCCGCTTCAGACCGAAAGCCCGTGCCATTTCTCGAGCACCTGACTTTTGCTATGACGACGCTCGTCACTGAAGCAGCTGCGCAAGAAAAACCGACCCAAGGAACATTTATTATGGGCCTAGGTCTTGTTAACGGTGAATAAATAGAGAATGACTACGATCTCCATCCTTCTTAGGACCTTCTTAATTTTGTATTCCTTCCTCCATCCTTGTTAAGGGAGGACTGGGTCCTCTAAATTATGTTTCTAAATATGATACGTAAAGGTGCCGGCTTTGATCAGATCCCTAGAAACGCGCTGCCGCATTCGCGTTCCACTCAGAATCGTAGAAGCATGGTGAATGCGTATTTGGCCTATACAATGACCTGCGGCGGCCAGCCGCTATACCAGGGCCCACACTCAACATTGGTAAACCCCGATAAACCCCGAGATATAGCCTGTGAACGGCGCGCACCTTTCTCTACGTATCCTAAACTTCTCATGTTGAACGCAATCTCTCATCGACTCTGCCGTCTGGCTCTGGCTGCGCCGCGGTTTCGGAGACCGGTGGTCCGTTCGTGAATTTGGGCCCAGGTCAATGTCTCTACCTTCCCAGACAAGTCTGTGCCAATATACCCGATCCCGAGGGAAGGCTTTGTTAGTCCGGGCCGGGATCAATTTCTCGACCATGCAAGTGTCGGTAGCGCCTCTTACCACTGCACCACGCGGGCCCGTGAATAAGTAGCAAGTGTATTTCTAATGTTTTCTGAAGAAACATTGTCTGAAATACTCTTCTCAACTATAGCCTGGACGGTTAGCGTTACTACCACCACCTAAACGTGAAAAAACGCAACGGAATAGTCACAAACCACAATGTTTGTGTGGGGGAGTAATAAGCAATCACAGAACTAATACACAGTGAATAAATATAAAGAATTGAAATGAGGTGACAAGTAAATTTAAGAGAGAATCAAGTGAATCAGTAAGATCTGCACGATTGCACACAGTACCGTTGCTGCTTCTTTGCCAAAACGATGCCGGCGGCAGATTAATCTGCCGTGTCCGCAGTCTCGTCAGAACATTCCTTACTCCTAGTATTTTTACCAAGAAATAACATTGCTGAAATCAGAATAGCATGTTCTATCCAGTAGCTGCGATGCGCCTAGAGGTTTCGGAAATTTTGAGTTTGAAGTGAACGTTTTTTGACATCGTCAGAGCGGCGCGCTAATAAGGTCGAACTTATTATAACGTCTGTAATTACAGTCTGTAGCTAGGGCTAATTGAAACATGACTGAAATTCTACAATTCAATCAGATCAAATTCTGCAACGTATTTATTCGAAGACCGTCATATCGATCATTAGTATATCAAGCACTGGTGAAAACGTCTCATGAAGCTGACTGTCAGGAGGAAAGGTGAGAAGTAGATAGAGAACCTTTGCGTCGACCGCCATACACAAAGTGTATATGAAGCAAGGGGGAGACTCTCGTCGGAAAACGAATTCTGTGGGCCACCAGGGCAAACGAAGAATGTAAAGAGTAAAGAACAAGATTTCTCGCGAGTCAAAGAGACCGCGTCGACAAACATCTCTTTTGATCAAATCGCAGTGGTTGCGTGAGTGGTTCAGCATATAGTGGAGCAGCGCACGGAATGCGAAATGTAGAAAATTGTGTGTATACGCAGGCGGGCAGCCGAGCAAAAGCGCACAAGTTATTGCCCGATGTTTTTTCACTGTGACAGCCCGTGGCAACCGACGCGAGAAATCCCAATCACGTCCTCAAGACAAGGCATGGGGTTGGAAGTAGTCAGAGAAGAATAAAATTGCAAACATTCACCAAAGGAACATTTGTGTTTTGCGCGCCGTTAGGCCCGGGTTATACTTCATCGCCCGCCGCCGCCCGTCAACAACAACGTATTCCTGGACAACCAACTATAGGATTTCTCGATATATACGGAACGGATGGGAACATGCCTCTAATAACAGTAACGCCGGTGTTTCATTCTGAGTACAATTCGGTGAATCTTCGGCGCTGTTCGCGGTTGTATGGCTGCGCTGGCCACACTCTTTTCTCCGATAATGCTAATCAACGGGTCCGTGGTAAACGAGTCTTGGGTACTTTTATATACCACCACCGCTCCCCACCACCACCCTTCTTCTCACTATATACGGCCCTTGAAACGGTGATTTACCGAAGCCGCTCTTTGACTGGATTTTCGGACGCCGCTAGGTTCAGTCAAATTCACAAGCATTTAGTGACGCTTAGTGATGCTTCTACAAAGAGCGGCGAAGCCGCTCTTTGACTGGATTTTTCGAAAAATCGGAGGTTTACCGCTAGCATTTAGTGAGTTCTACTACGGGGCCCAGTCAAAGAGCGGCGAAGCCGCTCTTTGACTATCGGAGGTTTACGCTAGGTTCAGTCAAATTCACAAGCATTTAGTGACGCCCGTAGGTTTACGGAGGTTTACGCTTTCGTAGTCCGCTAGGTTCAGTCAAATTCACAAGCATTTAGGTCAAATTCACAAGCATTTAGTGACGCTTCTACAGAGTAGTACTCACGGGGCCCAGTCAAAGAGCGGCGAAGCCGCTCTTTGACTGGATTTTTCGAAAAATCGGAGGTTTACCGCTAGGTTCAGTCAAATTCACAAGCATTTAGTGATGCTTCTACAGAGTAGTCAAAGAGCGGCGAAGCCAGACTGGATTTTTCGAAAAATCGGAGGTTTACCGCTCACGGGGAGGTTTTGGATTTTTCGGAAATTCCAGTCAAAGAGCGGCGAAGCCGCTAGGTTCAGTCAAATTCACAAGCATTTAGTGACGCTTCTACAGAGTAGTACTCACGGGGCCCAGTCAAAGAGCGGCGAAGCCGCTCTTTGACTGGATTTTTCGAAAAATCGGATTTACCGCTTCGAAAAATCGGAGGTTTACGCTGGATTTTCACAAGCATTTAGTGACGGAAATTCGTAGGTTTACCGCTAGGTTCAGTCAAATTCACAAGCATTTAGTGACGCTTCTACAGAGTAGCATTTACTCACGGGGCCCAGTCAAAGAGCGGCGAAGCCGCTTTTTCGAGTAGGTTTACCGCTTCTCAAATTCACAAGCATTTAGTGACGCTACTTTGACTGGATTTTTCGAAAAATCGGAGGTTTACCGCTAGGTTCAGTCAAATTCACAAGCATTTAGTGATGCTTCTACAGAGTAGTACTCACGGGGCCCAGTCAAAGAGCGGCGAAGCCGCTCTTTGACTGGATTTTTCGAAAAATCGGAGGTTTACCGCTAGGTTCAGTCAAATTCACAAGCATTTAGTGACGCTTCTACAGAGTAGTACTCACGGGGCCCAGTTGGATTTTTCGAAAAATCGGAGGTTTACGCTGGATTTTTCGGAAATTCGTAGGTTTACCGCTAGGTTCAGTCAAATTCACAAGCATTTAGTGACGCTTCTACAGAGTAGTACTCACGGGGCCCAGTCAAAGAGCGGCGAAGCCGCTCTTTGACTGGATTTTTCGAAAAATCGGAGGTTTACGCTGCGAAATTCGTAGGTTTACCGCTAGGTTCAGTCAAATTCACAAGCATTTAGTGACGCTTCTACAGGTTACTCACGAAAGAGCGGCGAAGCCGCTCTTTGACTGGATTTTCGAAAAATCGGAGGTTTACCGCTAGGTTCAGTCAAATTCACAAGCATTTAGTGACGCTTCTACAGAGTAGTACTCACGGGGTCAAAGAGCCAGTCAAAAATCGGAGGTTTACGCTGGATTTTTCGAAATTCGTAGGTTTACCGCTAGGTTCAGTCAAATTCACAAGCATTTAGTGACGCTTCTACAGAGTAGTACTCACGGGGCCCAGTCAAAGAGCGGCGAAGCCGCTCTTTGACGAAAAAAATCGGAGGTTTACCGCTAGGTTCAGTCAATCACAAGCAAGCATTTAGTGATGCTTCTACTGGATTTTTCGAAAAATCGGAGGTTTACCGCTAGGTTCAGTCAAATTCACAAGCATTTAGTGACGCTTCTACAGAGTAGTACTCACGGGGCCCAGTTGGATTTTTCGAAAAATCGGAGGTTTACGCTGGATTTTTCGAAAAATCGTAGGTTTACCGCTAGGTTCAGTCAAATTCACAAGCATTTAGTGATGCTTCTACAGAGTAGTACGGCGAAGCCGCTCTTTGACTCACGGGGCTTCTACAGAAATCACGGGGCCCAGTCGGAGGTTTACCGCTAGGTTCAGTCAAATTCACAAGCATTTAGTGACGCTTCTACAGAGTAGTACTCACGGGGCCCAGTCACGGATTTTCGCCCGCTAGTCAAAGAGCGGCGAAGCCGCTCTTTGACTGGATTTTACGCTCGGAAAAATCGTAGGTTTACCGCTAGGTTCAGTCAAATTCACAAGCATTTAGTGATGCTTCTACAGAGTAGTACTCACGGGGCCCAGTCAAAGAGCGGCGAAGCCGCTCTTTGACTGGATTTTTTGAAAAATCGGAGGTTTACGCTGGATTTTTCGGAAATTCGTAGGTTTACCGCTAGGTTCAGTCAAATTCACAAGCATTTAGTGACGCTTCTACAGAGTAGTACTCACGGGGCCCAGTCAAAGAGCGGCGAAGCCGCTCTTTGACTGGATTTTTCGAAAAATCGGAGGTTTACCGCTAGGTTCAGTCAAATTCACAAGCATTTAGTGATGCTTCTACAGAGTAGTACTCACGGCGGCCCAAAAAGCGGCGAAGCCGCTCTTTGACTGGATTTTTCGAAAAATCGGAGGTCGGAGGTTTACCGCTAGGTTCAGTCAAATTCACAAGCATTTAGTGACGCTTCTAGGTTTACAGGTTCAGTCAAATTCACAAGCATTTAGTGACGCTTCTACGGTAGGGGGGCCCAGTTTTTTTCGAAAAATCGGAGGTTTACGCGCTAGGTTCAGTCAAATTCACAAGCATTTAGTGATGCTTCTACAGAGTAGTACTCACGGGGCCCAGTCAAAGAGCGGCGTAGGTTTAAGCCATTTAGCTCTTTGACTGGATTTAGTTCGAAAAATCGGAGGTTTACGCTGGATTTTTCGGAAATTCGTAGGTTTACCGCTAGGTTCAGTCAAATTCACAAGCATTTAGTGATTCTACAGCTTCTACAGAGAAAATCGGAGGTTTACGCTGGATTTTTCTCACAGTCAAATTCACAAGCATTTAGTGACGCTTCTACAGAGTAGTCTCAAAGAGCGGCGAAGCCGCTCTTTGACTGGATTTTTCGAAAAATCGGAGGTTGACTGGATTTTTCGAAATTCGTAGGTTTACCGCTAGGTTCAGTCAAATTCACAAGCATTTAGTGATGCTTCTACAGAGTAGTACTCACGGGGCCCAGTCAAAGAGCGGCGAAGCCGCTCTTTGACTGGATTTTTCGAAAAATCGTAGGTTTACCGCTAGGTTCAGTCAAATTCACAAGCATTTAGTGATGCTTCTACAGAGTAGTACTCACGGGGCCCAGTCAAAGAGCGGCGAAGCCGCTCGAAAAATTGACCGCTAGGTTCAGTCAATTCACAAGCATTTAGTGATGCTTCTACAGAATCGGAGGTTTACCGCTAGGTTCAGTCAAATTCACAAGCATTTAGTGACGCTTCTACAGAGTAGTACTCACGGGGCCCAGTTTTTTTCGAAAAATCGGAGGTTTACGCTGGATTTTTCGGAAATTCGTAGGTTTACCGCTTTAGGTTCAACAGCGGACCCCGCGACGGTGCGGGACCGCTAAACGCTAGGTGATTGATGACCGCTAGGTTCAGTCAAATTCACAAGCATTTAGTGATGCTTCTACAGAGTAGTACTCACGGGGCCCAGTCAAAGAGCGGCGAAGCCGCTCTTTGACTGATTTTTAGAAAAATCGGAGGTTTACCGCTAGGTTCAGTCAAATTCACAAGCATTTAGTGATGCTTCTACAGAGTAGTACTCACGGGGCCCAGTTCAGGCATTTAGTGATGCTTCTACAGAGTAAAGAGCGGCGAGAAAAATCGTAGGATTTACCGCTAGGTTTTTCAGTCGGAGGTTTAATTCACAAGCATTTAGTGATGCTTCTACAGAGTAGTACTCACGGGGCCCCAGTTTTTCCCGAAATCGGAGAAAAATCGTTTACCGCTAGGTTTTTCAGTCAAATTTACAAGCATTTAGTGACGTTTCTCAAATTCACAAGCATTTAGTGACGCTTCTACAGACTCACGGATTTTTCGAAAAATCGGAGGTTTACGCTGGATTTTTCGGAAATTCGTAGGTTTACCGCTAGGTTCAGTCACAGCGGACCCCGCGACGGTGCGGGACTAAACGCTAAGGAGATGATGATGATGACCGCTAGGTTCAGTCAAATTCACAAGCATTTAGTGATGCTTCTACAGAGTAGTACTCACGGGGCCCAGTCAAAGAGCGGCGAAGCCGCTCTTTGACTGGATTTTTCGAAAAATCGGAGGTTTACCGCTAGGTTCAGTCAAATTCACAAGCATTTAGTGACGCTTCTACAGAGTAGTACTCACGGGGCCCAGTTGGATTTTTCGAAAAATCGGAGGTTTACGCTGGACAGAGTAGTACTCACGGGGCCCAGTCAAAGAGCGGCGAAGCCGCTTTTTCGAAAAATCGGAGGTTTACGCTGGATTTTTCGGAAATTCGTAGGTTTACCGCTAGGTTCAGTCAAATTCACAAGCATTTAGTGATGCTTCTACAGAGTAGTACTCACGGGGCCCAGTCAAAGAGCGGCGAAGCCGCTCTTCACAAGCATGACTGGATTTTTCGAAAAATCGGAGGTTTACGCTGGATTTTTCGGAAATTCGTAGGTTTACCGCTAGGTTCAGTCAAATTCACAAGCATTTAGTGACGCTTCTACAGAGTAGTACTCACGGGGCCCAGTCAAAAAGCGGCGAAGCCGCTCTTTGACTGGATTTTTCGAAAAATCGGAGGTTTACGCTGGATTTTTCGGAAATTCGTAGGTTTACCGCTAGGTTCAGTCAAATTCACAAGCATTTAGTGATGCTTCTACAGAGTAGGTTCGCTGGATTTTTCGGAAATTCGTAGGTAGTACTCACGGGGCCCAGTCAAAGAGCGGCGAAGCCGCTCTTTGACTGGATTTTTCGAAAAATCGGAGGTTTACGCTGGATTTTTCGGAAATTCGTAGGTTTACCGCTAGGTTCAGTCAAATTCACAAGCATTTAGTGACGCTTCTACAGAGTAGTACTCACGGGGCCCAGTCAAAGAGCGGCGAAGCCGCTCTTTTGACTGGATTTTTCGAAAAATCGGAGGTTTACGCTGGATTTTTCGGAAATTCGTAGGTTTACCGCTAGGTTCAGTCAAATTCACAAGCATTTAGTGACGCTTCTACAGAGTAGTACTCACGGGGCCCAGTCAAAGAGCGGCGAAGCCGCTCTTTGACTGGATTTTTCGAAAAATCGGAGGTTTACGCTGGATTTTTCGGAAATTCGTAGGTTTACCGCTAGGTTCAGTCAAATTCACAAGCATTTAGTGATGCTTCTACAGAGTAGTACTCACGGGGCCCAGTCAAAGAGCGGCGAAGCCGCTCTTTGACTCGTGAGTACTACTCTGTAGTACTGAGTCTTTGAACAACTTGTCATTACAATAACAAATATAACTAGTCTTGTAAATGAAAAAAACTAAGAACAATAAACAAACAAACATTATTGAAACTTTAGGATAACGTAAGAACAACAGACCGAAGGAACACTTGCAATCAGGCCAGTGCCGTCATTATATCCGGAAACAATTATAATGACAATTGTTATGTTGTTATATATGTTATATGTTATATGTTATATATGTACATATGTTCTCTCAAACAAAAATGTTCCAGTTCCCTTGAATCGCTAATCCCCGTCCGTCGCCGTCCGCTGCCGTCCGCCATTAGTATGCCCCGGCCCTTAGGGATTCATTGCCAATCTAGGACCAAGCACTTGGATTTAACAAAATAGCTACGTCGTTATAACTTCATGCGATGCTCCACAAGTTTATGTGAGTCTTGCTATAAATTTTTAGAGCACTCTCACTGACCTCCCTCATTAGCGCTAGATCGCATAAGTGTGCCCGCGTTCGGAAAGCTTGAAGAAAACCTGACCCCGTGCAGCATATACAGTTATTCAATAGTCTTCTTGAGGGGAAAAGGGCACACTCGAGCCATTTATTCTATCAGTTCTTGGTTCCACTGAAATTATGGCCAAAGATACCGACGGACAACCTTGAATGAATTTTTTGTGCTTCAGTTGAACAAAAGACAAGAGAAAAAATAGAATTCGAACATGCAGCCTTACTAAATACTTCACATTTCACGAATAACAATTGTTTACTGGAATAATTGCTCCGCGCAGTGCAGCGGTAAGAAGTGCTACTGACACCCTCGCGATTGGGTGATCGATCCCGGTCCGGGCTAACCGAGCCTCCCACCCCCGAGGTCGGGTAAATTGCAACCGGACTTGCCTGTGAGGATAAGACACTGACTTGGTATAGCGGCTGGCCACGCAAGTCATTGTATAGGCCAAATGCCCATTTACCATGCCTCTACGATTCCGAAGGGAATTCGTGTGCATGGCGTATCCTCAGGGGATTGACCAACCCGCTTTACTATTGACCTTTGACCAGACCTTTAGGTAATCCAAGTCTAGAACAGATGCACTTTCTGTGAATGTTATAACCGAGTAAAATCAGCTTTAGTAACAAGGGCTACGAATTCGTCTAGAAGATGCAAAACAATGAAAACTGACGCACAAAAGCAATTGTGGTAGCCTCCCATATGTCGACACAAGGACTTAGAAAAAGTCAATGAGCCAGGTGCGTAATAAAAAGCGCCATCCTATACGCACCGCACACACGCAATTCAGTTCTGCGCATATGCTCATGCAAGCACACACCTGATGGAGGTACGCTTTTAAAAGAACTTTTAATTGTCATACAACAGAAACCAGATGCGCTTTCCGTTTGCGATGTTCTAGTAAAGCTAGGCTCGCCATTGAGCAAATTCTTTGAATGTCGGACGATCACCTCACAATTTCCGTAAAATAACGACACACCTGTACGTCATAGTGTTCAAATGGTGCAGCTCCGGCACGATCGACACGAGTGACGTTATCGTCCTCGTCGAAGCGAAAATATCTGCAATCGTATGAAGTTGCAAGTCTGCTTATTAACAAAAGTGGCACAAGAACCAATAGGATTTCCGTAAGTATAAGTCCACGCAACACCACTTCGAACAGCCAAATCCCAAAGGCAGATAGCTAACTTGATTTACTCAAGACTAGACGACATCTAAACAGAACTCCCTAGAGAGCGGAAAAGAATGACAATGACGCCTATCATGCGCAAAATGCACATAAAATCGTTTTTCTAGGAAGAGCTATTCTCTAGCTCTCACCAATATCTTGCCATTTTGAGAAAGAAAAAAGATCGAAAAATGTCATATACAATGAGACCGTTCAAAAAGGATACCTTCGGCATAGGAGCTCAATCAGATTGTTGGAACAATGTTTGTTTAAGAAGAGAAGAATTTGAGAGAAAATTTCTCCAAATTCGCTCCACCTGGGACCATGGAATGTCGTTATACTTATGGTCCCGTGTCTAGCAAGGTTAGAAGGGGAATCAATATTTGGCATGGCACAATAGTTATTGTTGCACCTTCTCACCGCACTCGACACTGCACCATAACGTAAATATCCAAACGAAAACCTTCTCTTTTCTAAAGACAGTGTATTGTAAAGGGCAGAGAGACGGAACAAATGCATTCGACATAAATTGGTCTATTAGGTCCATTACTCACAATAAACCTGAACAACGTTTGACAAATGGAACTTACTTTAATTGTCCATTGAATAAAAACATTCCAACCTGTTTTCCTCTCCACATCAGATGAATTAGAAGCGAAAATACAAAATGCACTAACCTGCTGCTCCCAGAAGGCTTCAGCCATTCATGACCGTCTTTGCACAGTGACCGCTCACCACCACATGCATCAATATTGACAATGAACGTTCCGCCATCACGATATAGAGACGGGACTCGAGTACAGATCCTGCAAATGCAAAATTGAATGTAAGCAAAACTCTTGAACACCATAGTTCTGCGAAGAAACGATGTCGTGTTCATTAAGAATGCGGTTCAATCTATGTAGAAGAGCAAACAATCGCGTTCGGCAAACAGATAAACGCGAGACGATGAACTCTGATGAGCAAAGACCACGAGGCGCACTATCACAATAGCATAAAATTAACATTCTGTCCTCACAGAGGAGCAAACCAGTTGTAACATTTACGATGAAAAAAGGCGCGAAGGAGTAGTGGGATGTTCGGAATCCGGATACGAGCTTGGCTAAAAATGTTTTCCCTGGAAACTTCATTCATTGAGATTTCTGAACGGTCTCCATACAACCTCCATTGACGACGTTTCGACGGAAAATTTTAAACCAAAATCTACTTCATGGACTCGGAACTTCGGAATTGTGCCGAAGGAAAATATCGCAATAGAAAAGAGAATAAGCGACATTGGATGTAACACAATCGAACACTATCAAAAACGCAGACTGGTGAGATCGATAAATAACAGCGATTCAGACAACAATGCAGGAGGGCGGAGTCGTATAATAATTACCGTTTTCCTCTCAATTTTCATTCAATTATGCATGGATTTTTCAGTCACTGCTGAAAAGCCACCAAACATGCGCCTGGCACTTAGCGGTGATATAAGCCGATAAATAAGACAGTACATATTGTACGAATCAAAAAAATCTGAAGAGAGGTAAAGAGTTAATATTATCTTGTTCACAACGGGGTCTTCGGATCGACGGAGGTTACCTGTTCAGTTAAATATTAAATCAGCCATTAGGTGCGCTAACATACAGGAAAAACAGAAAACACACAAAACTAATGATGCTACGGTAATCCATTCAAAAACAGAAAATAAAAGAAATGGCCAGCTTTGAAAATATTGTGTTTAAGCGTAAATTAGAAGGCCCTCATACTCAGTGGAAAACAAGGAGAAAAAAATGAAACCTGACGGAATTTCATCGCAGATACTTGAAGGGACGAGAATTCTTCTATTCCAAACAACCACAATGTGTGGGTGCCCCAACGCTGTTACATTGGAATTCTAACACGTACTAATTGGATACCAACATCCTAAACTCAAATGTAGTTGAGAACCACACATCAAGAATCAACGACACCACCAAACAACAGACCAGTTTTTCTCATCCGGTTCCCATCGATGATCAAATTGCGAGGTAGGCCATCATGATGGCGGCGACGAAAAACACCATTTGTTAGTCATTAAATTCAACTCTGGTCATCGATTGCGTTAAGTTGGATGGGTTCTCAGCCTATTCATTATCATGAAGGTAAAAGGTAAAGGTAAAGGTGCCGGCATTGATCAGTTCCCTAAAGACGCGCTGCCGCATTCGTGTTCCATTCAAATCGTGGAGGCATCGTGAATGAGTTTTCGCCTATACGATACCGATAGACCAAGTCAGTGTTTTCCCCTTTCCAGACTACTCCGGTACCAATATACCCGACCCCGAAGCGATAGAAGCCTAAGGTAGACCGTGCCGGGATCGATCGCACGACCGTGCGGGTGTCAGCAGCGCCTCTTATCACTGCACCACACGACCCCATAACTATTAACAACTGTAGTAGGAACGCAGAGACATCTCACTTCAACTTTTCAAAAAACCACATAAAGTTCCCCGCCTTTCCAAATTTCTAGGCACGTCCGAACCACTAGTTCAAATCTGCTGCAGAGGAAGATTAAGCCAAGCACTAGTTCTTTCATTCAGTGACAGGTTCGTAAATCGCTTCATAGCCGCTTAAGTCGGATATCGTACAACAGCCGAGTTCCTGGTTTGCTTGGACTTTTTATACCTCAGAACGTAGCCGTCACCGAAACTATATATGACAGGGGAGGAACTTATTCGTCGTGCCCGCTTACCGAAGATTTTCGAAAGAAGATATCTCACTTCAACAACAAACACATTTTGTCAACAAAAAAACAACTAGCAGAGACGTGTGAACAAAATAGGGGCAAAGTCCTCCATGGAAAGCGCCCTAACAGCATTGTTTACGCAACGACAACTCCTACGCATAGATCGTACGATTTCACCGTAAATCGCTTCTCAGGCCGACAGACACAGGCCAAAATGCAGCGCCACTTCTATAGAAACTGTTTGACTATTCGGATCACCAGGGTCAGAACTGAGGATAGAAATGTTATATCATGAATTGTAGCAAATCTTAAAAATGGATTACATTTCTATAGAGAGGGAGAGTACTCGAAGCGAGCATGGCCCTATAGCTTGAGTCCTCACGAAGAACAGCAATTACGAAGGCTATTTCGACCGGAGGCGATCCGCTGCTCTAAAACGCTCGTCGACCGCAAATCACTGAAAATTACTTCAGCTTTCCCACTTTTGGACTAGTGCTGTAAAGTTGGTTCACAGGAACGAAGGTTCCAGAGGTACCGCGAAAATACTCAAAACAACAACAACAAAGCCATTATGAGGATAAGGCGATGAGGTATAACAAGATAGGGACAACTGGAATTTTTGAAGGATTTGGAGATAATTAGGTGGAAGCGGTGGTGAAAAAAGTTGCGAAAATGCGGTGAAGATTTATAGCCAAAGAGGGATAATAATTATAGAAAAAGGAAAAGTGTGGGTTCGAACCTTGATGACACACTTCAGAGTTCTTGGAACTAGAAATTGCGCGCGGCAATGAGATAAAGTGCACATTAACATCACGTGAACGGTGACAGCTCTTTCAAGAACTTCGCTCTTTGCAATACTGGCCGAATAGATTTTCATCGACCTATCGAAAGAATATAGAGCCAAATTTTTCAAACACGTTCTTCACGCACAAAAAACTCCACCCGCCTCAATTCTTGTTAACAACGAAATGGCATCGAGAGGTATGATCACAGGTTAAAAAACCTAAACGTAAACCAAACCCATTCAAACTGCAAGTCGAGAACCCAAACCCAAGCTTTAGCTCCCTTTCAACTATGTACACCTACACTAACTATTCCTCGCCCGTTAATGTATGAATTTTCCTGACATATTCTTTTGATACTTTTGCCTTCCAAGGATGCTCGGTGAAATCTCTATTGTATAGCCTGTGGAACAGTTAGATGAGAACGATACACCAATATCGAGGTTTAAAAAAGATAGAATTTGGGAAACATTGCACCTTATATCCCTTGACAATCTTGTTTACCATCGGTATTGGACAGTCCCTATCTAATCAAATCCAAGAAAACTTCCATATAACAGTTTTCAAGACACCTCAGCGAGATGACGTACTAAAGGAATTGGAAAGGACATTTACTCTAATTTGACGAGCATCGGCATGTAATATGGTTACTCGTACTCGTGATCGTAGTAGTCTTCGCCGGTGATATGGAGCCAGTGTATATGATTTCTGATCTCTAACGAGACACTGATAAAAAAAGGATTAAAAAGCTCATATTAAATGCGCACGTCATGTGAATTTCATCTGAATAATCGAACGATATAAAAATGTAAGACCTCTTTGAAAGCTGTGTTAGATCGAGAGGCAGAAGCTCAGAGGGCGAATTTCTCGCCACATCGCCATCCCTACCCAATCCATCGCCCCCTGTCACAGCATCACATGACCATCAGCCGATTCCAAGGAGCAGTTGCTGCTGTTTTTCATTCGACGAAACTTTTCGCGTTCATTTCAGCGATTACGGTGTGCGTATCCGAACGAGTTAGGGAGTCTCACTGATGTACGTCCCTTAAAACGTCCGTTTAAAGCGGAACCTCGACAGCAGCGCGGTTCCGCTTTCATTAAAACTAGGACACATCAAGCCCGACGGTGACGAACAGTCAGTCACTCGGCGCCGGCAGAAATGGAGCTATCGATTGCTGGCACTCACAGATGAGGCTCGTCGGCTCCAGCTGCTTCCTTGAGGCACTTTGCCTATTCATGTGTGTTCGCGTAACGCTCTTATGAGCGCCGGTTCGCAGCAAATGACAGCAGTTAAGAGTCCAGAAGAGTTTTTCGACATTCATGTCAAGCACCGGTCCCTAGCAGCTGTCGAATCACGCGCGTTTGCATTTTATCCTGACACCCGCCGGTTAATCAGCAAACAACAGCGACTTGAGAAAAATCCTTCCTACCGTACCTGCACTTAGCGGAAGACGACGATCAACCAAGACTTTGTTCTCCTACGCCATCTGTTCTAAACCGATCACGCTACACTATGCATTTCAACTCTCGTGTCTATGAAAATCCCATAATACCACAGTTCACGAGATGAAAACGCAATAGCAGAAAGATCCGACTCCACAAACTGGGTCTGGTCGGACTGTTTCATCAAAACTTTTCTATGGCTGTTATTTGGGGTGCTGATTACGAATCTGATGTCCGTATTCCAAAATTCGGCCGAGGACTATCTGCATCGGCGACATCCTCAAACAAGGGTGATCTGGGCAAAGGCAGCGATATCGCTAGAACTGTGCCCGAAGAAGCACGCTGATGTCGAGTCCAAAAATTCCGAAACTTGGCCAAGGACTGCCCATGTCGAGCAATTGGGTGAGCCGGCTAAAGTTATAGATTTTGCTGAATCTGACCTAGAGGGGTTACGCTTGAACGTTGATCACGATTCTGATGTCTATTTGGCACATCTCGGCCGACAACTCCTCGTATTGCTCAAATTAAATGGGTGCATTTGGCTACCATTTCAAAACGGAACCCAAGAAGGCGCATTTTCGACGAAGAACAATTCCTTGATACAGGTCCGTTCCACCAGATGACTCAACACACCATTGCAGGTGAAGCAGTGACGGCCTGTTTAGGCGAATGCCAAGTTTAGCGCGAAGAGATCGCAATTAGTTAAGGCATGCTTGTAACGACACGAACGACAGGATTTCAAGTGTGAAGCCAAAGTACAAGTCTAGCGAACCGACCCGACTGCTATTATAATCGACCGATCCACAAAAGAGTATTATCCAGTTGCGGAAAACAGCCAGCACATGACATCGGTGACACCGGCACATGTACATCCAGCCGCGAGGAACTATCAATGACGCAGTAATAGCCTTGTTTACGCCGCGACCATCCGATCCGAGCATAGATCGGTGGAACGTAACAACTGCGATTTTGACGTAGACTGAGCGATTTGCACAAATTCGAATATCTTTAAAAAGCCAACAGGCAGGTCCGTTCAGGCCATAGGACTATAGAGGTCAAAAAACTTCGGAACACATCGTTCAAGAGCTGACTTACTAGGGAGGTTACCGAGCGTGACCCGAAGATTCCGAACGAGACCTACAGAGTTTTGTAGAGCGTCGAGCGGGGATTACAGCAATGTAGTTCATTTTTGCTGCGGGCCACTGGGTGATCCAAAAAAGGCAAAAAACCATCTCATCAGTTGTTGCGTAGGGGCTCAGCTGTTGCGAATGGGCTATTGGGTGTCACCTACCCAAGCCAGTGGTGCGGTGGCGCAGCGGCTAAGGCGGCGGATATGCGGGTGACGGTCCGGGGTTCGGATCCCTAATGATGCAGTTGCTGCAGGTAGTTTTGCCTCGACCTCTTTTAACTGGAACTTTGCAAAGTTTTGCGATTTGAGCAAAATTTTGCGTTATAACCATCCCAACAACGAAGCAAAACACAGGGATTCGGCACAGCGCATTATATCCACTTCCTGCAGCAGCATTATGTGGCTAGTTTCCGCCCATGATCTTCCAATCAGTACGCGAGAACGTTCGATGCGATGCTGTTGGTGTGAAAAATCCCTATGTTTTGATTGCTTCGTTGTGCAATATCACAATTGCTATTAAGGTAAACTTCTTGAGTTCCTTATTTTTGTTTGTTAGTATTGTTAAACACTCAAAAATTGGCGATCGGTAGGCAATATAACTATTGATGAACTTCAAGGAGTGAATATAAGAGAAACCTTCGCCTACTTTGTTGGGATGGTTATAACGCAAAATTTTGCTCAAATCGCAAAACTTTGCACAGTTCCAGTTAAAAGAGGTCGAGGCGAAACTGCCTCCAGCAACTGCATCACGAGTCATCCGAACCCCGGACCGTCATCTGCAAATCCTCTGCCTTAGCCGCTGCGCCACCGCACCACTGTCGTAGGTAGGTGACACCCGGTAGGCATTTCGCAACAGGTGAGCCCCTACGCAACAACTGATGAGATGGTTTTTTGCCTTTTTTGGACCGCCCAGTGGCGCGCAGCAAAAATGAACTACATTGCTGTAATCCCCGCTCGACGCTCTACAAAACTTTGTAGGTCTCGTTCGGAATCTTCGCGTCACGCGCGGTAACCTCCCTAGTTAGAGCAGGCACCCACCACGAATCCACGTTTACAATTTGCAAAATCCATCACCTAACTCGCTTCTAAGATTATTATTGCGTTATACACTCCAATCCATATCAGATGAACCTTCAGCGATCAAATCCACCGCTTAATGAAGAAAATGACCCTCCAATTTTTTCATACTCCCTAGGGTTTCGTTGCTTTCCTTTTTTTGCTTTTAGCTCTCATCCACGACAGCGATACGGGGCGGTAGAGAATAACGTTAGGCTGCGTGATATCCTTGGGCCACATTTCATTCAAATTTTTAAATAAAGTAAGGCATATTCAACTCCGGAAACAAATCCAAAGAAGAAAGTGGCGAGTTGCGCAGCTGACTATGCACGAAAATAAGAGGAAATTATTTCATAAATCAACCGCACAATTAGGTTTGTCTCGCTCCTTATTTGCACTGTCTTTCTCAAAACATCAGAGGGCCAGACGGCTACGAGGTAATGGTGACAGTCATAGCTCACGCCAAGAAGCGCACAAACACACGAATCGCATATATGAAGGGTAGAAGGTTTGTGTGACGATGGCAATTCTGACTCAGGACCAAGAAGGCTTCATAGGATGGGGCTCTACACAATTACATAAAGGAAAGTTACGACATTATTACACTGATGCGGACGGAGTTCGTTCACCCATGTCACAATAGCACGGTAAACAATGCCGACGGGGAAAGCGTGAGCTTCTACATGTTGAATACGTTTCGCAAGTGTTACGCAACGTTACGAAACAAGAAATTTGTCAACTAACGCTTATGTTTGAGAGCAGGCGAAGCACTGACGTATACGTTCACGAAGTGAAGCTTTTCTTATGGAGAGCTACACCAAATACGCGTACATTACATCGATAAACGGCAGACCTATGACCATCGTCGTTGACGAATCGGTCGATTCATGTGAAAGCAGCGCACGCCAAACAGGTTCGTGATGACACACAAAAGGCTCCACTGCCGCGGATGCCACTCCCTCTCCCGGCCGCCTCATCTAGATCGATAACGAAGCGCCCCTGAAGTTTCCGGACTAGGCTCTAGAGAGCTGTAGACCACGAAAATTCAGTTATTATCGAAAATGTCACTCGAAAACTCATTTCGACGATAATGCAATTCACGACCAACATGTTGAGAAGGGACATTAGTCCTTAATCCTTTGCGCCACGAAGTTTCTCTACACTGAGGAGCCCAACCGACGCGATTACCCTACTTTTTCTCTAATCCATTCCTCAGTTTCATGATCACTCGAAACTCAGTCCAATCCTGCTCAAAGTTAGGAATTCTATTCAAAGTTAGCCTGCACAGTAGAACTTTAGTTGCGTCACGCCGATCCCACCTAAAGCCGCTTTGTTCAACCAGCAAATCGAAATGTAAAGAACATGGGCTAAATTTGCCTGCGAGCCGCCATGGATAATCTTTATCTTATACCTGCCACGTTTGGCATAGTCCACAACCGACGACGTCTATTATAATACATCAAATGTGAAGTGTTTGATCCGGTCTTGCAAGTACGTCAAATTATTAAAAATTTTGCATGAGCTCTGGCCAACGTATACACAAATGTTAGGTTGTAAAGAAAGTTCTGTCCTTATATTTGAAACGTCATAACTCAAGTCCAGCCGTTTCTCCTAATTCAAGCACCATTGAAAATAGCAAATATCTTCCTCTGAGAAACCAGTATAAAATGTGCAACCATCGCAAAAAAACTGAAGACCCGGATCAATTAAAATATTCGACATCACGTTGGTATGCGGACCCTGTACTCCGAGTGCGAATGAGGGTTGTGGTTTCATCAATTGAAATGGATTTTGCGGAACCACCACCGCAATGATTTCTAACCTGCGATGAAGAATGGGTATTATGCTATAATAAGAAGAGCTTTGCACGTTTTTTTACACAACGACGAACCTTCTAAGACGTTAAAGAAGCCAGATTTTCACGACACGAGGATAATGGTGACGGTATGGTGAACAGCAGCAACACTAGTGGGCCTTTTATTCCTTACTCTTCACCATACAACAAAGAAGTGCGCATCGTAAACATATGTAACATTAGGAACGACACAGCCAAAGCTAGTTACCAAAAGTCCGCTACTTTTTAAAGCAACGCAAACCCACTTGTTTCTGATAGGAATTATGTATGATCTCCAAACGACATATTGAAACCCGCCTTCGTCCATCATAATTGTCAGACCTCGTGCTAACTAGCTGCCAATTTTCAAACGTTCATATGGCTTTTCGAGGAGAGGATCCGAATACCAACACGATGTCGAATCCGCTTTCGAACATTTGACTTAATTCCTATCTTCACTCTTTCGCGATAGCGGCACACTTTATATTGGCTTCCTCAGAGATCTATCGAATAGTGATTAGATTAAGAAAAAGGGTAAGACATGAGCTGCAAGAAGGACAGAACAATGAAAGAGCAAAATATGCAGAGACGAAATTCATCGAACCGGTACCTTAGCAGGCTAGTCGTGACTCCCTGTTTCATTGAATTAATAAAAAAGAAACTTGGCTGGTATCACCACATCTGTGTTCGACAATTAAAATTAATACTATTTGAAAATTAATGAATAATAAGAAACCTGTCAGAAGGGATGTCGACTCCACCTAGTAGCACCTTGCAAGCAAGATCGAAGTCAACTGCAACACGTGACAAAAGAGGTAATCCGTGATGAGTAACTCCCTCGTCTGCTGTTATGTCCACGTCCGAAGCCTTAAGAGTGACATTATTTTAAGCTTAAATCTCAATGTAACAATTTCGTCAAACAAGCATATTTACTAAATCAATTACTACTGAAAAACTATGCATTTACCTCCCAACTTCTTGCACCGTATGGACGTTCCCTTGTTTGTGTTGAGGAAGGCACGGCGACAGCTATTGGATGTGGGGTACCTTCCCAGGAATACGTTATCACTGCGTGCGAGCAACCCTCGCCACCACTTGTCATGCCTTGAACGATAGATTTCCATAGAAAATCACATCAGGCTAGAAACGTACAAAACTTCAGTCAAAAGTTCACAATAAAAAACCGTACCACAATAAATTTTACGGATGAAATGACCCCGTTCATCAGTTCCTGGATGAATGTAACGATTACACTGCACCTAAAACATCTTGAATGCAACAATTCAGCAGCTATTGATAATCACAGCTGACAAAAAGGCGGTACCTTGTATGTGTAGTCGTCCGGAGTGGCAATCATTAGCTTACGTGTAGCAGCGCAGAAGTGATAGAATCTAGAGGAAAATGAATTGGACAACAACCTCAACTTAACACTAAACCTATTTGTTTTCAATGGCTTAGCTCCAGTTGCTTGACCTGGTGCGGGTAGAACGCACACTTGATAATATCATAATAATTCGGTCAACATCTATTTCTTCATTAAAATACACGCATCCCTTGGTTAAAAAAGATAGTGAATTCAGATCGTCCCTAACTGTCGCAAGCAGCGAATTTTATTAGTTACTGAGTGATAAGGAAGTTTTGAGCCGTTTCACTTGAAAGTTCGGAATTTTCTATTAACACGTTGACGACAGTGTGGCATTATGCCACGCCACAATCTTGTATTGTATTTTTCTCGATATATTTCAGAATTTCGGAAGATGTTTTTGTGCCACTTTTTAGCAGACCTTTGCACATTGTTATAGGAAGCGTGGTCCATGAAAATGATTCTTAGCTTCTGATTTACTGGAATTTTTGATTGTGTTCTAGTTTTCCTAACAAGTAAAAACAAATACTGGTTATTGCAAGAAACAAATGAATACAAACAAATACTGGCTACTGAAACAAACAAATATTGGTTATTAGAATAAACAAATAACACGCGAAACAGGCGCTGTCGTCAACGTGTTAACGGTACCCACGACGTCACATGTGGTTTTTGTTACCGATTTTCAAAGTTCCGTAGGTAACTGGTATAGATAATTAAACTGTCTTCAGTACCTCTCATTACAATCAATTCCATGAAAGCACGCTCGAGTCCATATGCACTCATAGCTGAAGTGACGCGCGAAAATTGGAAGAGTTTAGCGGGTGGTTCTATCCTCAGCACATACACCCTTGTCACTATCACTTGCGTGATTACCTCAAAGCCTTCTTAGCTGGGAAAAATTGCCCCACGTATAGAACTCAACGTCGGTTGGGAACTTCTGTGCCGAGACCCCTCTAGACTGGGAGGAAGGGATCGCTGATCTGTCTATTACGTGGAACACTGTCGCGAATAACGGTGGTGACTACATGGTTGACAAAAATCACACTGCACACACTACAAAAATAAACGAAGAAAATGACGTCAGACGGTTCAAGACCTTCTCACCGCCCAAAGTACCCGTGTTCAACGACTTTACAACCAGTAGAAACTGAGGCGACCTTCATATTATATAGCTATCATTACCTATAAAAACTCGACCATCTTAAACTTACTTGGTCGTTCCCTGGGGCGTTCCCCAGGAGCCTAATCCGTCCAACGTGACTTCGTGCCGATGCTGCAAACCTGTCATCGAAACCACAAATGTGCCCACTTCTGTGAACTCCTGTGGAACAGCTGTGCAAATCGCAGATGTTTGCACCTAAATCGTATGCATGCGGCCATTGATAAAAGTGAAAGAAGCTGATTCAACTAACTAGGGCCGCATCGCTGATGATTATGTGGGCCGCGGTAGAGAACGACTCAGCTTGTTGGCTGTATAAGGGCCAGTCTAAATGCATTCCTTCCACCTCGTTGGTAACGAACACACGTGATGGAGCCATGACATTACTGACGACCGATTTACGGCCATCTGAAAAAATGAGCAGCTGCATAAGTGAATTATGTCTACGGTCCAATGTGTTCACTAAACTTGTTCCGATTTTTGATCTCCCAACAGCTGCCTGAACGACTTAACTCGAGACTCTCGATGGGGCAACTGACGACTGACGACCGTATGGTTATGGCTAGAAACAAAAAAGGTCTCCAATAGTCAATTTCGCTTAGAACGTATTTATATCGATCATCTCTTCATCGCCCTCTTTAGTACTGAATTAAGGTATAAAAACCAACTGCGCTGCTCTAGCACCTCGTCTAGGTGCTCTGCGGAGTGATTGAGATCTGCTTCCATTTTCCAGCTGCCAAGTTAATCCTTCAGCGCCCAGATCCTCGTGTACTATTTTCAGGTGCTCCTGTTCGTCTGGAATCAGACTGTAACGCTGTAACGCTTCTTTTAACTCCAATATAACTAAGGCGTCAATAGATTTTTTGTCACAGACGAGGGTAGATCAATGTACCAGTGCTGGTGGTCTTTCACGCTAGTATCGGACCCTGACGAATCGAAACAACCAATGACTGTACCGGGGATGTCAACTTTTTTTTCACAAACGATGATGGATCAATTGAGTACGACCAATCGTGGACAATGTGTCGAAGAGCACAAAACCACCGCGAACGGAAACAATACCCACAAAAAATCAGTTTTTGTGAGTTGTCTTCACTGCAAGTGTCCTACTATCAGGTCTCTCATAGAAAACGAGTTGACAATTTAGGGGTCGTCGATTTTGCACCTTATGGTTTGCGAAGTCAGATCCGATCGTCGCGATTTCAGCTAAACTAACGACCCTAAACGATCCTCGAGCAAGCTACAGGAAATCTAACACGATTTAACTAAGCAACTTCGCCTCAGTCACATTTGAGAACACCTGAACAGCGTCTATCTTCGACCATTGCCCATGAAATGAAGTATAATTTCGAGATATCTAATATTTCTTTTGGCTGCTGAGCACTCGTCGCGAAACTAAACAAGTGATGGATCTGACAAATATCACCAACCTATCAAATCAATCGGGTCGTACTCTTCAGCAGTCGCGATAGTTGGCAGTAGTCGAGAGCTGCTTGTCTTCCGCTGATTCCGGTCATCGTTCATTGGGAACTGAAAATAGTCAGAATCAAGTCACCGGATATTGAAGGCCCTCAAACGAAGCGAAGAATGAGTCCAACACTAGTAACAGAAGTTTGTTAGCGTTAACGAAGCACATTACAGATTTATGGCAAATTATAGTACTTGAGCTGGTATCTCCGTGAATTCCAGAATGTTGAACCGGTATTGGTATTGATTGGACCACGAGCGGAGCCTGGCAAAAAAAGATTTCCACTCAACACTGTCTTTTAACGTCATCTCGAACGCTGATCATGAATCTAACATCGGTTTCCGAATTTCAAGCGCATATCACCCGCATCGTTATCTAGAATGATTGAGACGAAATCACCAGTCTCCATGAAACCTTATCAACGCGGTAACGTGAGGAGCTGATTACAAATCTGACATACGATTTCGAAAATGTCAGTCGGACCATCTAAACAGTTAACGGCTGGTTAGATTAGAACGGGGTGAGCGGTCATACAAGAGAATTCTAGCGCGGAAGTCAGAGGAAGTCAGATAGCATCAGGATTCCAAATGATCCTTCTAGATAAGATTTTCGCGATATTGGCGATTTTGAACGATCACAGTGGTTAGCAATATGGGTGGTCAGCGCCCGAAATCCCAAAAACAACATCAGATTCATGATTATCGCATCGCACACGTCGCCAAGTGAGGGTTTCAACAAAGAAAATTCTGACCGAAGTCGACTCTAGGAGTCGGAACCTTTTGCTATCGCCGTGCAAACAAAGAATGGGAACTAGCTGAATGTTCCGAATCCACCGACCTGATCTGGGTCAGGAATTTTTCTAAACAAACCTTTCATACAAGGGTTATTTGGGACGTTGATCACAAATCTGATGCTTGCTTCTGAATTTTCGGATGAAGAGCAGTCATACTGTCGCTACCGTTTACTACGATAATCCGACCTAAACCCCAGATCGGTGAATCTCGCTCCTGAGAAATTATTTTGCATGCTGATCACGATTCTTATGTTCGCGTCCCGAATTTCGGAAGGGGGACACCGCTCTGATCCACCCAAATATGCGAAGTGTGCGGTCGAAGTTTCATAAACGAAAATGGCATTCCATGACAACCCCTTTAACTATCTTCAGAGGACGAAGATTTAACGAAAAACAATTCTTAGACAAAGTCAGATACGTGGAGGTAGAACAATCAACTAGGTCAGTCCAAGTCCTAGTTGAAGGATCTGACTACACGGGTCTGATGCGTCCAAAGGGTGTAGCCAGATTCCAATAAAATTAAATAAACGTCTTATTTACTTCCATTGGAAAACCGCTTGAATGATAGCATAGTTTTTGTTAAATCTTAGCTGTTAATTTGTCTACGTTAGGTGTCTGAGCTATTTTTATGTTGGAGTTCGGTTTTTCGTTATGTTTCTGGTTGTAATATTGGCGCGTCCTTGGACGTAAATAAATAAATAAATAAATAAATAATACATGCACAAGAAAAACATTATTGGTTATATGTAGACAATCTTACATGACCGCTTCTTGAGAGCTGGCTGGTATTCGGTAACAGCTGATTGCCTCACCTAGATTTCATTTACTTGCGGCTGTTTTCCAGTTTCTAGGCTACATAGGGAGGCAAGAAAAGAGCTAGTTATTCAGTCAAACGCTGGGCGAATGAGGCAAGTCCACCAATAACGATTTCCGTCTGCTTAGTAGATGCGATGAAAGGGGCCTTACCTCCCAAACCTAGATTCTAGCCAAGGTGGCTTCAAGAGGACATTTCCAGATCTACTGATCAGCTTTCTGAGACAACCTAGCGATGGATACCCAAGCAAGGTAAAACAAACACAGAGCACCGCGGATAAACAGCAACAACAACTGGTTGCTCAATTCACAAATTCATTGCCGAGAGGGGACTGGCAGCGTATCGACCGCGGCTAGCCCGCTATCTGCTCGCCTCGTACCTCTCAATGCTGCGTGATCTCTTCTCGGCTATGATACGTTTTTCCTATTCCATGGCAGCATTGCTCCGTCGTCTGACTCTAGCCGTTTGCTCGTAGCGTAATTATTGACGACTTCTGCATTGGAGCGCATTATCCGTACCGTTTCCAAAGCTTTCAAATTCATGATCGTTGAGGACTGCTTTTGTTTCAGGCTTTTCAAGGTTCTTCGTGTTTAATTTTTTATTTTCTCACTTTTGTCATATTGACTGTACCGAACAAATCTAATGCACTGACGTCTTTGTTTATTCCTTTTTCTTCAGATGGTCCGGTAGTTGCCATGAGTGTTGGAGGGTGCAGATAAAAATAATACCAAGGCCGTATTTTTCCACAGAAACCTTCTCAGTTTTGGATTTGACCATTTAGGATTTGAAAATATACGTTTGAAACAATTTTCCCGCTTTCGGGACGTTTAGGTCCGATATAGTGACGCAAGGAAAATAATACGTGCATGTTATTTGTTGTGTATCGCCCCGTTAATGTCTGGTCAAGTATTTATTCAAGTAGATAAGTAAAATATTTTTTGGATAAGTAAAATATTCATTTAAGTATCCACCCATGAGTAATCCCAAGTGCTAGATTTACTGACACTTGTGTTGTTGCTTTCATTGTGCATACTACTGTGGCTGACTTCTTGCTTTGTCCTTTTTCGCTAGCTGTTTCGTCGTTAGTAATATTTAAATTTTTGTTCTACATGAAACTGAGTCGACTGACGACTCGAAGGTAGCTATTGGTCGCCAAAGCAAAATGCAAAGCAAGCAATCTTTGTTAAACTCTTTCTTAATATTCCCGTGGCTTAGGTATGTCCGGACCACTCCTTCGGCGGTGGTTAACCTCAAAATATTCTTCCTCTCAACGATGTATTTCTGTCATGACAAAGGTACGAGTTTTTCTCGAATTCTTAGAGTCATGTGTTTATCAAAATTTTCATCACACCATTAAGGACCTTTTTTCAGAGACCCTTTCAACTGAAGTATTCACATTCTGTCGACAAGTGCATTCAAAGACGTAATATTCTTTTCAAAATGGGTAATGAAACTCCGGGCAGGGTGGTAGGATATTACGTTGTGTCAGTTGAATTTCTATTTTGTCAAGTTCAAAAGAGTTTATTTCCAAACTGGAGTTTTCAAGGTTTTGGGCTACTTTTCTTTTCAGATTTCCTCATATTCCCGAAGAATCAGTTGAGAACAATAGTTTCATGTATAATATTGCTAAAGGAGAGGATTGGCCCAGATTGGCGACCTCATCTCCGAAGGTGTGTTTGCCAAAGTTTATCTTTTGTTCTAACAAAGTCATGTGTTTTCGAATGTCCTTTCCAATAATTCCAATAATGAAGCTTTGTTATAACAGTTATTTTATTTTATTCCTTTTGTTTATTCTGTAATATTTGAGCATTTGCGGATAGAATTTCAAATGTGAAACTAACAGCCACTAAGGCAAATTTTTCCACTTTGAAACATTTGTGCTGTGACAATGATGATACGTTATGATTAAGGAAATGTACGAGGGCACTGTACGGTTGCTGATGGAGTATGGAGCTACGTGCATGGAACATCTTGAACTGCTCGAGAAATGTAATGTCGTATTTGGAGTGGGAACGCTTATAGTTCATATTCTATTCGACTTATAGGTCTCTTATTAATTACCTTTTTACAGTGCCGGCTGAGGAACGCACCTTTGAAACAACAGTTGCCCCTTTGTTAACTGAAGAGTATGATGTCGACTACGCTTTGCAGACACTCATGCTTAAAATGCTTACGGATTGGCCTGACTGCGACGCGAAGCTCTTCGATGCTGATATCCACCATGTAAGGGTTTTCGTGCTTCATCGTTATTACTTATTTAGTTTTTTTTTCACCAAATTGGTTTAGCAATTGAGTTCATACCATTTGGTTTCTTCTATTTTTTTTCGGAAAGGACGTTGTTTAGGTTTAATGAGAATTTGCTTGAATGCGGGTCAGTTTCTGAATATTTTTACCCCTTTTTCAGGAATCATCTAAAACGTGTCGAGTTCCAGTAACTTTATTTGTGTACAAATGCTTCCTTCTTTCTTTTCAGATCAAAATAATGAGTGCTCGGGACCATATGGAAAAGCTGTCAAACACGCATTTTCAAGATGCAATCAAGGTGAGTTTTTTATAATCATCCTCCTGTAGTTCTGTTTGGTTCTCTCAACTGGCGCGCAGTATGACGCATAAATAAATAAATAAATAGGCTTCTAGGATGTAGCTGAGTGAGTGTTTGTTTCATTTAGATGCTATATGATGCCAAGGAAGGACTGGATGAATGGCAATTGAGACTGCTCGAATGGTACCTTCTGGAGGTATGATAAAGTTCCCTAAATTTCACAATTTTGTAAAAAAATGCTCGTTCTGCCTGATATCAGAATTCTTACTTGTGTTAGCTTTTTCGGTGTATTTGAGATACGTGCCAGTGGGTTGGATAAGAGAGATCAGAAAACTCGCAAGTTAATTGGGTCATGGAGCAAATTCGTGGACGAGTACCGCAGCAAGTATATGTGAGTTGCAGTCTCTTTGAATTGAGTCTGTTGACATTCTATGGGAAATTCGAGGTTTTCAGAAATGGTCCTTAGTTTTTGAAACTTGTTTTTTAACATTTTAACGTTTTCTTTTTCGATGCAGAGATAATCTGCCTATGATAGTAAATTTTAGATCCAATGTGATGTCTACAAACGATCAACACGTGTTCACGATTACGGATAGGTCAATGTTAAGGGATGCTCCACCACATGTTCTACAAAAGCTCGCCGTTGATCCGTGGGTTTTATATTCATCGAAGTCGAACGGTTTTTCTCGCTTCCTTGTCCAGTTCAACTCAGTAACTCAGTGGGAGTGTTTTCGCGCCACTGTTTTCTCCTCCTACACCTTGAACATGAGTTTTCCGACTATTTCTGAAGACTATGTACATGTCCGGTTGTGGTGTTGTATTAATGTCTTGGTGGTGCTGTTCAGAGCTCAATGGGAGCAAGGGCCATGGCGCGGTCGTATGACTCCGCAGTCGATTTATCCTTTCCTGAAGTACTGTGGAAATCGACAGTTGAGAGCGGAGGCATGGGAGAAATGGATCAGCAAAGTGAGCTTTCGTCAGCATTTTAAGCATTGCGGTTTCTATTTTGCTCTGCCCTTTGTGTACAGTACTCGTTTCCTCCGTGTTAAAATACTGAATTTGGATCGCGAATAATCAATCTTTATTTGTTTCAGGCATCATTTGACCACGACTTCTACAACAATTCCGTTAATGTGGAGGAGCTCAGACACAACAAGTAGGTGATTTATACATGATTTTAACTTGAAGAATTTCTTCACCTTTAGCTTGCCTTGAGAAGCAAATGTACTAAATCAATACCGAATTTTGTTAAGCTATAGGGTTGCTTGATAAATTCTCCCCGTCAACCATTGCATTGCAGTGAAGGGTTGGCGAAAACTCTCGGCTACTCCTCGGTCGCTGAGCATCGACTGGCGAACAAAATGGCGTCGTCACCGGACACAGTTCGGAACTTCCTGAACGCGTACTAATTATTTTAAGATTTTAAATACGTTCTATCCAAAACTCAAGGTGACCAAGTTGTGGATTTTCAGTTTAACCCGTCGTATTCGCCCTGTGTTCATCGATAGAATGGAGTCGTGGACAGCGTTTGCTCAAGCTAAAGAACTGATTTCAAGCAACTTGCAAGCTCATGATCTGTCTTATATTTGTAGAAGAGAAGCTGAACAACATTACGAGTAAGAGAAACTGCTGTTATCCTTTTTTTCGAGTACCTACCAATGTTTTATAGTGTCAACCCGTTGGATCTCATGAACCACTTCCCGTTCTGGCCTACTTTCCATAACATCACAAATATCATTGGGCATATATTCGGACTGAAATTCAAGGTTAGTTGGACCGTTGCTCTTTTTCAACGTCAATGCAGACTCAAAGAGGCCTTAGCATTTCTTCTAAGCAGTTAATCTTGGCTGCAACTTGTCAGTCCCAGCCGCATCTCCGCGTCGTTCATACTCAGCAGCAGAGCAGTGTCGCATTTGAATGGTTGATAAAAGCGTTACTTTCGGCCTGTCTATCTTGGCATTACTACGGCACAGTTCACAAAGGACTTATTTCACACAAAAATCGTTCCGAAATGCGCCGTTATTGTTGGAAAAAGTTGAATATTCCGTCGAAAATTCCGTCTTCTGATGCGTTGCGTTTCCTGCATCTCTGCTCTATGCTCTAATGTTACTGCTTCGCAATCAACTATGAATACTACATTGAAGGCAGCCATTTCTTCTTGACTGGTCTTCTCGAGACATTTGTGAAGTTTGGTTTCGTTTCATATCTATCCGATCCCAACGAAGCTTTGGAAGGAAACTGGCTTCAGCATGTTTTTTAACTATGCGCATATCTTTCGATCTTTGTGTCATGCGCTCCTTTAGCGTTGTTCTTTGAATTAGCCGGACAGAATCCGAGATAGAATGTTATTTGTGTTCAGGACATTACCGAATCTGGTCTTGAACGAGCACATCCGGACGCTAGGATATTCTCCGTAGAAGACGTCACTGCTGGTGAACACCTGGGCCGGCTCTATATCGATCCATACGATAGGGAGGGCAAACGAGGAAGATGGAATACACTTCTTGGACGAAGTTAGTTGTTCGTACCTATTGCACTAATCTGGTGTTTCTATTAGACGTCGCTTATCTTAGAAATCGCTAGATCATCTTCTTAGCTTTATTTTTATTTTTTTTGGCAAGCTTCCCTGAAGAGATCATATCTCTGGTCCATGTATGAACCTCATTATCGATTAATTATTCCATCATTTTCAGTGCAGTCGAATACTCGAGGGCTTGATAAGATCGTCTACCTCATTGGATCAGCCCTTCCACCCACTGAAGGGTGCCCATCGTTGCTTCACCATCACCAGCTCCAACAACTGCTGTTCCATGTAATCTTTTACAACGTTCAACGTTACTTTCAATTAATCTAGACAATTAGTAAGTTTAGTTTGATTCAATGTACTTGCAATCGTTTTTTAGGTCGGTCGTTCCGTTCAAATGTTGCTCTCCCAAGCTCCATATCGAGATATTGCAATTCCATGGGCGCCATTCTATGCCAGCGATTGGGATGCTGCTGACGCATTCCCGGCGTTTTTGCAGTTTTTCATCTACAAACCGACGTTATTGCAGTCTTTAAGCTCACCGCATATAGTCAGTTTTCTTTAAATTGCCTGAATTCTGATTTTCGTACTCTAAATTTCGCCATTTATACTGTATTTAGTTAAATGGCAGCACTGTATCTGACGAAGCCGCGAACAACATTTGTCTGGCTTTGTCTCGATCAACGCTGTGGGACTCTTATCGCTGTCTGTTCTGGGCAGACTTTGACCTCACTATTTTCGAAATGGAAGATCGAAGGTAAGTATAATACTCCGCGTCGTTCCGTTCAAATGACGGGGAGTATTACTAGTCATCTGTTACCTCTTATTTCCACAAGTTTAGGCAGAAATTCTGGTTGGATTTATACCGAGAAATGAGCAAAGAGTACTTCCCATTCAAAGCCGGTAGAAACGATTACCACCCGTGCTCCTTCTTACCCATATTTGGTTTGCAACCTCATATGGCAATGTACTACCGGAAGTTGTGGACTGAGGTTTTGTTTAACCTAACGTATCCCCTGTTTTCCTACTTTCAAATTTTGTTTTCAGATGCTTGCTCTGGATATTCATGAGACGTTCGACTTTGAAGATGACGTAGCGAAGACGGGTGAGCGATTAAAAACGACAATTCTCGCTCGAGGTTCCGGAGATGTGGCGAAGGAGCTCTATCGGCGGTTCCAGGTATGAATGAAACCACATACCCCTCCGATTACCATGCTCTCGTTTTCCTTAACCCAAGAAGACTGAAAATTTTTGCAGGGCCGTGATCCGAGTGTTGGTGCCATATGCGATTTCTATGATCCACCGTCGTTCTATCACTTGGAAGGCGAAGCCAATGAAATTAATGCCTAAATTGCGCCAACAACAGTTCCCATGGTGTTGACAGCCTGAGTGGTCAATGGATCTGCTTGTCTTGAGCTTCATCATTTGCGCATCGGTGCTGGTACTGTATCGATCCACTCGGTGATGTTGTTTATTTGATGCAGATCTATAAGTGAATAGGAATAGAGATATACGGCCGATGTACGGTTCTCCCGCTGAATTAGAATTTATGTGATACATTTGCAGTGAACAGACGCTGTTAACCACTAGTTCTTCAGAGTTTGATTATTGCTTGAACATTTTATAGTTCAGGTCCAATAGTTGCTAGATGTTTAAATTGTTATATTTGTTACGCTTGTTATGTTGTATAGAATTTCCATCACCATATAAAGATTACATTGATTTGAAAATGTTCTGAATCGAACTGTATTGGCACAGTATCATTATTCAAATAATTTCTATCCATTATCTCACGTTCTATGTTACCGAGTGAGATTAGGAATTTGTTCTTCAAAGGTACTCGGTGGACTACAAATTGGAGCTGTCGAGTCAGTTCACGAGCTGGGAGCAGCCTTATGTCCTTGTCACCATAAAGCAGTAGTACAGGTGAGTTTCTTGAAATTTGGTTGAGCTTCGCGGGTAGAATGAGAGTTTCAAGATGTTCCATAGGTAGTGTTTTAGGCGAAGCTGTACATTTTGTTACGTTCCAGGGCTACAATTTAGTTGCAAATTGAAGGTTTAGTTGTATTCCGTCACTTTTGATATAAAATTTTATAGTCATAGAGACGCAGGGCACTGACAACGCGAAGATGCTAATGACAGCCTTAAGGGCCATTTTCACCCGGGAGTAAGGCGAATAGGACAGGGACGCGGATTGAGTAGCAAAACACGAAGCGCGGTGAAGTGAGAGGTGTTTATAGTTTTTGTTGTGGCTGCGTCAATTGCGGCACCGAAGTAGGGTGTTTCGATCGATGTACAAGCGAGTATGAGAGAAAGTGAATCTCCAATGTGCCCTGACGCCGCAATAACGCCATAACAGGCGATTAAGAGGAGATATGGAGGTCGTTTTTCTGTATATTCCTCTTTCTCGAACAACTCTCGGAGATTACTTTATCCTTGGGAACCACCACTCTAAGCAGGATTTATCAACTTATTGTTAGGAGATCCTCTAAGTGAAGAAATGCTACTCTTCAACCATCCGACTGTGGCGTTCGGCTTTGTCCCCGTGAAGATTGACAGACGTTCTATGATACCTCTCAAGTCTTTTATGATGCATAGGTAGAATGTAAAGGTTAAGGTGTCGGTTTAAATCAGTCCCCTAAAGTCGCGCCGCAGCTTTCGTGTTCTATTGAAATTCGTAGAGGCAATGCACAGTTGAGCTATGCAATAACTTGCGGGTCCAGCCGCTATACCAAGTCTCCTTACCTTCCCAGACAAGTTTGGTACTAATTTACTCTACCTCCGAGGGGTGTAAGGCGTGGTTAGCCTGAGCTAAGATCAGTCGCTCGACCGTGCGGCTGTCAGGAGCGCCTTTTACCACCGCACCACGCGGGCCCCTATATGCTGTACCTGTACATAAAACAGTGTAACAGCAAAGAACTACTTTAAGGCTCATTTCCAGCTAGCCGCTCTCTCTATGCCTCTGTACAGGTTCTACTTCTCTTCTGAATCGGAATTCTACTTGTCACTCACTCTTTGTTTGCCTTCAAAGAACACGTATATGTCACATACATACATGTCTACATAGTTGTGTTCTGAATAGGAATGGTAAATTTCGATATGAAGCTTATCGGACGCCTTCGCACTCGCTAATGACGCATAGTTTCATTAATAATAAATAAATACTAAATAATAAATACTAATAACAACACTTATAAATAAATAAATAAATAAATAGTTCCGGACTGTCATTCTCTAGATATGTCGAATACTACCACAGCTGCCAGTGGTGATGCGAAAGCAACCGAGCTTACAGTCGTTACTGAGGTGCCACCCAGTTTGCACCGAGCACTCTTATTAATGGTGAAGAATTTCTTTTCGAAGGTACGTCCCCTAGATTCGGTTTGTTTTTGTGAATTGGGCTTTCATAGCTACATTATATATTCTTTGAGGAACATTATCTTGTCGTATATTATATAATGAGAGCGGTCTGTATTCGAGAGGAGAATTTGAGAACTAGACTCAACTTTGATCAGAAACATCTGAGGCAGGTTTGTGGTGCTTAAATGATACTACAGTATTAGCTTATTTACAGTGGTTGTATCACTACTGGTAATTTCAGCTACTAGCCGGTTTAAAGAACGAAAAACTGGTTAAAGACAGGCTACTACAACAAAAGAACGAAACGGGTAGAAATGTGTCGATTATATTTTATTTCATCAATTATCGAGCCATAATCAACGTGCTCAAGTATAAAATAGATCATATGAGGTTGGTTAGGCTTGATTTTCCACAAATTTTCTACCAAATAGGGTAAATTTCTTAGGCAAATGCTGGAAGCGAGGGAAAAGAACGAGTTGCAGAAGGCCAACTACAAGTGCGACCAGTGTGGTGCACAGTATGAGGTGATCAAATTTTCGCATGGACTTTTCTTAAGTTCTTCCTTTCTCTTTCTTTCTTTATCTTGCGGACCTAATCTCTTCAAAATTTTAGAATTTGAGCGAAGTGTTTACGTTTGGTAGAAATATAACTTCATTCTCAGCGCTGCTTTGTGTCCGATTCATAGTTTTCTTTGTCTGTTGGATGAGGAATAGTATGCTTTCTAGGATATGGACATTGACAGAATATTCGATCCACAAACTGGAACGTTGAAATGTTGGAGATGTCAAGGTGAAGTAACCCAAGATATCACAGGAGGTCCCACTCAAGTGACCAGGTGAAATTTCGAAAGTTCATAGTGGTTTCCTTTCTATCAGCCACTGTACGCGAGTGAATTTTGGATAGTGTCACATAACCACTTATATCCATGTTTCTACCCTACATATCAATCTGCTGAGTACTGCTATTGTGAATTTCTTCCTAGGACTCTTCTTGCACGATTTAATGAACAGATGCTACCCCTGTTTGCCGCGATTCGAGAATTGGCTGGTATTCAGTTGGCACCTCATCTGCTAGAGCCAGACATAAATCAGTATCTCGCTGAGGAAGATAAAGGTGAAATATAGATAGTTTATAGATGTTTAAGAGGTTCTCAACCGGATGAAACTGGTGATGACATATCAGCTTCCAGTCGAAATAGGCTTTTCTTGAGTGACATTGAAGTGGCCTCAGTTTCAAGAAGGTTTAGTGTAATGCTACAGTACCAGTTTATCCGATCCCGGGGATGGAAGGCTTCATCCCGGACGGGATCGGTCGCTTAAAACTGCACCAAACACTAGTAAAATCATTGAAATTACCCAGTAAACACATAATCCTTATCTTAATCGACTCAAAAAATATATAATACAATTCGTTGCAGTACGATAATAGATTTGTGTTTAGCTGCTGAGCCGCAACAACAGCTCTTGGACTTCACAACGTCTACGAATAGTAATCGTGCTCAGCTAGGGGGAGTAGCTCATTCATTCAACTCCGGCCCATCGATCAAGTACGCTGATCAGATCACGGTGGACTTGAATGCTGATACCAACAGGTCAGTGGCGATGAATACACTAAAGATCAAAACACATAACCAAGTGAATAATGATTTTCAGCAAGCCAGTTGAAGAGGCGAAAGTGGTTCCTACTTGGCTCCAAGACGATGCGATTGGTGGCAGCGAACAGGGCGCCTCTGATGAAGTTCTCGGAATCCCTACTGACAGGTATGGCTGGGTTATAGTTCATCGCCTATTTCGAAGTGATTAAAATTGATTCCGTTTCTTCAGCGCCGAGCCGATTCCCCATGTCGCCTCTTCAGTTTCACTCAGCCTCATGGCTGAGTTGGAAAAGGCCGAAGAGCCTGCGGCCAAACGAGCACGAACCGACGACGACGACGCAGTGTCGAACGGTAAAACCGATGCCAATGAAGATGATGATGAGGATGAAGAGGAGGAAGAAATGGTTTCAGTGGAAGGAAAAATGGTGGGAATCAGCATTGAATTGTTTGAATTTTCATTTTTTTCTGCAATGTATTCTTGGAAATTTATGCGATTTTGTGTTAACGTAGTTTATAGTCACTTTTGGGGTCGTTACCCTCCGAAAGATTAAATTAAGGTTATAGCTTATCTCATTAACTTGCTCTTAAAGGTACCACTGAGTGAAGTTACTGCTGAAATGGTGGCCTTGATGACAGAAGAGGAACGCGACCGGTATACAGCGATAATGCAGGAAAATATGTACTACTAGCAGATCTCGGTTCTTTCGTTTTCGTTCAGGAATTTTGATATCTTGTTGTTGTTGTTGTACAGCATGTGTCTTTCACTTGTTCGCCCCTTCTATAATAATCCTTGATTACTAGTGACTGTTGTGACTTCGAAAGGTTTTCTTTACGAAGAAAAATATCATCAAAGGGATAACCTCTTGGGAGAACTGCTGTTTGGAGTGAGCTCAAGTAACTCGCAAACGGAAAAGAGAGTGATGTTAATTTCACATTCGAGGGCCGTTGATAGCTGAAACGCTTCCGATTGTTGGTGTTAGTTTGACGTTGGATTGTGATTAAATATCATTAGATTGCTCAGATGGGGCAGTCGACAACGAGGTAGCTGTTGTGGTGCAGACTTGCAAATTACAACCAGAAGAGGGGCTTGGCTCTTCTGCAAGACGTGAGGGTCGGCGCGCGCTTCCGCGCTGCAAATACGACCCACGGGGTCGGATCGTTTCAGGAGACGGTTTATGACGTGCTGCGTATTCGCACCATAAAAGCGGACATCGCCATTGTGTCCAGCGCTCTCGATAACCTCTGTGATCGAATTGCAACGTAGCTACCTCTGTTAACGAAGTGGATCGTTCTCGATGGTAATTCGAAAGTATTAGGTTGTTAACTAATTATTCGCCGTTTTTTTCGAGCTTCTGTTGTGCGTCTAGTAGAGAAGCTTCCGAAAACATCCAGATAGTATTCGATAGAGAATCATTTGCTCTTTCACGCCATCTATCTGCTATTTAGGCATCGTTGAAATTTTGATAACTTTTTGACCATTGAAGTTGAAATCAAAAATGAGAAAAATTGACCCTACCGACAGTGAATTTTCCCTGCTTCGTTTCGCGACTTCCTGCAAAACTGTATACACCCTTTGAAAGTAGACGAATTCCTCTATAAAAAAGTCTACAGTTTGTTTTGGTTTTCCTTGGTTTTTGTTTACTTACAGAGCGTCAAAGAAGGGTATCTCAAAGAAGACAATAATTTTTGAATGCTTGTGCTGCCTTTCTGCCCAACGTTCTCCCATCAGCTCTAAACACGTCACACGAGAGCATTTGTTGCTCTATCAGATAGTATGTTTATTTTTCCATGCTAGCCGTTTTTTAAAACTTTATCATGGAAGCGTTTTCAAAATTCCTCGACGCGTAAAACTTTTCGTTGGAAACCTTTTGCAGAATTTCAGACATCATTCGAAAGAGGAGGGTTTGGGATATAAGGAAATGCATCACAGATTTTCAATCGCACCAGGTTTTGTTAACTGTTAGGTCGACAAAGTGGAGGTTAACAGCCGACTTTGACGGCTCGCGTCACCGCGCTACGCGGCCAACGCGACGGCAGCACGCGCACTCGCTCAGTAATTGCGCGGCGGTACGGCCGTCGCGTTGGCCGCGTAGCGCGGTGACGCGAGCCGTCAAAGTCGGCTGTTAACCTCCACTTTGTCGACCTAAAAACAAGAAAAAACTGATGCATCTCCTTGTATCCCGAACCCTCTTTTTTCGAATGATGCCCGAAATTCTGCAAAAGGTTTGCAACGAAAAGTTTTACGCGTCGTGGAATTTTGAAAACGCTTTCATGATAAAGTTTAAAAAACGGCTAGCATTGAAAAATAAACTTACTATCCGATAGAGCAACAGGTGCTCTATCGTGACGTGTTTAGGGCTGATAGAAAACATTCGGCAGAAAGGCAGCACAAGCATTCAAAAATTATTGTCTTCTTTGAGATACCCTACTTTGACGCTCTGTAAGTAAACAAAAACCAAGGAAAACCAAAACAAACTGCGCAGATACATGGCGTGAAAGAGCAAATAGTTTTCTATCCAATACTATCTGGATGTTTTCGGAACCTTCTCCACTAGGCACGCAATAGAAGCTTGAAAAAAAAGACAAATAATTAGTTCACAACCTAATATATCACCATCGTGCTCAGCATCCTTGATAACCCGCTACAGTTGGCGTTTGACGACGCTTGGGCGTGAAAAAGTTTCATTGATGTAATCCCTTGAATAGTGCCAAAATATAGGGTGGTAAGAAAGTCTTGAGCCGTTTGACGCCTACTATTTCTCGGTTTCCTTATTCAGTTTACAGTGCATAGTTGGACAAGCTGTTTGCCCAGTTGACCGTTTGCTGTGAATCGTCGATCTCAATACTGAGGGTTATCCCGAATGGACGGTATCGTACACCGTTGATGAGAACAAATTTATTAGCAACGAGCAGAAAATTGGCAATCAAAATGGTAGATGGTACAGAGGACGACGACCAGAATAACGACGGCTCCTTGGCGAAGCGGGCAGAAGAGTAGGGTAGCTGATGAGCCGCTGCTCGCCTTAAATATTTGAATTCGCGCGCTATCACGCCACTTTTGACCATCTTTGACTATCTTTGGTCATCTCACGCCGGCCACTAATCGGAGATCATAATCGCTCTGAACCTGCAATGATCGATTCGAACCTGCAATGATTGGCACTTCTCTTCTCTTCACTTTATCAATATTTAACTGTTCAATGTCTCACACTACATCGTGTACTTACTTATACCCATACTACATGCCCCCCCCCACGGAAAGGAGATCTGTCCTCAGATCCCCAAGCTGACGAACTCCATCTGCTTCTCTAACTTTTTCTGCTCGCTTCGCTGCCTTCTCCTCTCAACTCTTTTAAGATGCCTCTTTGAAATCCGCCCATCCTTGACTGCCGGTGTTCCAGACAGACTTAGACGTTGGCTTCCCGACGGGGTTCCGGCCGGGGCCTCCTTCACACTTTTCGGCATCCTGATCTCTCCCAAAGTAAGGTCGTCCTGGAGCTGCACTCGAAGCTTGTTGTAAAATTCGACAGCCTGTGGGGCCGTCCACCATTTCCGTGGATCTCGAACCAGACCAACCTTTAAGCACGCCATAGACGCACTCAAGATTCCTGCTTCCGGTGGGGTCTTGTCATGCAGTTGTTCCAGAAACTGCGGATGGTGGTCGATGTAGCTGAGCACATGACTGCGAGCCTTCTGATTCATCCGATCCCAGCTCTGATCTTCGGCAGACCTAGGTCCATTCACCAGCCAGACGTGTGCTCCGCACGCTAACCATAAGTCTACTGCTCCAACGAAAGGTATCCAGCTGTACGGGTCCTCCGGCTCTCTTGGTGGTAACACGACAACCACCCGTCCAACCTCGTCAGCAAAGAGCCGAGTGTTCTTTCTACTCAAATCAAAGAATGATCTGTAGTAGAACAGCACTACTTCGCGGCTTCCATGGCAGTGCTTCAGCCTAGTCAAGCATTCTGGAATAACCAGCAAGATTTTGCTGTGTTCGTCCGCTAACGTCACTGTTGGTGCCACGGTGGACCACTCCAGACGCCTGCCGATCTCGAAACCGAACTCTACCACTCGCGTCATGTCCCATGGCCATCCTGAGACTAACGAATGTCGAATCCGAGCCTTCGACGGTACTAATCCAGCCATTAACAGCACATGAGAACAACGCGTACGAAAGAAGGCATACGCCACGCCTACAGCCTTGGTACTCAACGCCAGGTACTGTCGATCCATAATACGCTGGCTCTTGGCGGAAATCGACCCTGGGCCCCACCAGACCGCTAGTGCCCTGGCCGCATCAAGCACGCACTCAATTCTTTCTTCCGCGGCCGGTTCCGGCACCATGGGCAACAGGTCCTTGACACATAATTCGTGACTGCAGCGACAGGTAGATAGCGGGAACCCAGGTCGACCATGCACCGCTGGGAAAGGCTGTCCGTCGCATCTGAAGCGTACGTGTAGGAAGTGGCTCGGATCAACTGTTTTAAAGAAATTTGTCTGCTTTCAGAGCGTATATACAGCTTCGCAGGAAGTCGCGAAACGAAGCAGGGAAAATTCACTGTCGGTGGGGTTAATTTTTCTCATTTTTGATTTCAACTTCAATGGGCAAAAAGTTATCAAACTTTCAACGTTTCGTAAATAGCAGATACATGGCGTGAAAGAGCAAATAGTTTTCTATCCAGTACCATCTGGATGTTTTCGGAACCTTCTCCACTAGGCACACAATAGAAGCTTGAATGCCTCTCTTTACATCCGTAGCAATCAAGATACCGAACACCTCCTTGCCAATACGTCACCATCGTGCTCAGCATCCTTGATAACCCGCTACAGTTGGCGTTTGATAGTCGACGACCCATCTTTCTTTTTCACCAAGACTTGGGCCACGTTCCAGAAAAAACTCCGTCCTTGCCCCGATGGGCACCGGCCTCGTCTTTTGCCGAATGGGTACGGTATCACCAGTTCCACCTCATAGATGTAATCCTCCACTTGAATAGTGCCAAAATAGTTTCATTTACCATGTAAACAAACGTGCTTGTGAAGATATCTCACTGGATCACGATGCTTACAGCACCTTTGGGCTAATGGTAATACGGTCGTTACAAATAAATCAGGAGTTTGTCCAAAGTCAAACGGCAAATAATTAGTTAACAACCTAATACGTCACCATCGTGCTCAGCATCCTTGATAACCCGCTACAGTTGGCGTTTGACGACGCTTGGGCGTGAAAAAGTTTCATAGATGTAATCCCTTGAATAGTGCCAAAATAGTTTCGTTTACCATGTAAACAAACGTGCTTGTGAACATATCTCACTGGATCACGATGCTTACAGCACTATTGGGCTAATGGTGATACGGTCGTTACAAATAAATCAGGAGTTTGTCCAAAGTCAGAGAAAGCGACACTTTGAATGAGTGCGACTCACCCGCGGGTCGTATTGCCCTCAACTTGTTGTCTAACGCTGCCACTCTTCTCTCTTTAAGAACTTCCTTTATCGCACCTCAGCTCAACTTTGCGAGCTCGTAAGTCGCCTTAGGTCGTTGCCACCCCACGTATCAACTCGAGAGTTTCGTGGCAAAGGCCTTTCTCTGTAATCTTGTGGCTCTTGGCTTTTTCAGCACAATCGCGTATGTTGAACCTGTGGTATGCCTCGTCGATGTTGTCATCGACAGAATCTTTCCAGCAGCCAGGCAGCGAGGAGAAGAGGTCCCATTCACCAGTGTTTCAGGCCCTCTCTTCTTGAATTGCGCGGATTGGGCCATGATGTTCAGGAGAAGAGGCCTTTGATCATGTTCATGGCCAAGTTCGTGTTGACGAGGACACCGAGACCACGATCGCTCCTGCTGTCGCATGTTCCTTGGAGGAGTTCCACTTCAGTGTTGAGTAAGGTGTGCTTCTTATCTCCGTCAGTCCGATGGCACCGTACTCGATCGTATTGGCTCGCATCATCAGCTCCATGAGCGGACATGCAGATTGAATTCCCTTGCAAGAACTATTCTTGCACCATGGTCACATCGCCCAGCCGTAGGTAGGGCTCATAATCAGCCCACAACGTTTGCAGCATTCATAAATCGCAAAAACTATCTTTATGTTGTAAATGTAAAAGGTAAAGGCGTCGGCGTTAATCAGTCCCGTAGTGACGCGCCGTGCATTCGTGTTCCATTCAGAATCGTAGCGGCATGGTGAATGCGTGTTCGGCCTATACAATGACTTGCGGAGGCCAGCTGCTGTACCAATTCAGTGTCTTTACCTTCCCAGACGAGTCTGGTATCTATTTACCCTACCCCGGAGCGGTGGAAGGGTTGGTTAGCCCGGACCGGGATCGATCGCTCGTCCGTACGGGTGATAGTGGCACCTCTTACCACTGCACCACGCCTTTATGCTGTGAAAAGGTTCTATAGTTCTAGCTTTGTATTGCGATTCGTGCCTGAATGAAGCCTCAAGAACTCAGTAGTTTGCATCATTTCGTTGTCATGGGTGTACATCGACAAGCTAAAAAAATCCTTGTTCTGTGAACAAACACAACGCTTGATCTAGTTGGTCAACAAATTAAATTGAATAAATAAATACATCTAGTCGTATCACAAATACGATTCACAAGCGAAAGGAATGTTATGAGAAGTGTGCGAAGAGATCATAAAAAGAATTTGGCGAGATTGCATGACTCCATACATTGGAGTTGGGCCATGCGATCAGGTAACAAAAGGTCACAGTCGAGGAAGCAATTCGTGCCATCCTGAAAACAAAAGAGTTGAGTAATACCAATTGATTTCCTGTAGAGGTTCGATTTTCTGGTGGTTTTCTGGTAAAAAGAACAGTTACTAAAAATTAATAGGACCACCTATGTAAATTATTTTTTTGCGAGAAATACAACCGTGGCTCTCTTTTGGAAATACTCTGAATCAACGCGGACAAAATGCAACAAGAATCATCCCCAATATAAATCTGTTGAAGACGCGAGCAAGGCCCCAGAAAACAAGGAGAAAACTGATGTTGTCAACAGTTACCATTGTCAACTGATTTTCTCTTATCAGAATAATTGAGCAACTTCGATCTCTTGCATGGAGATCGAGGTTAAGTAGGAACCTGAAATACTCCAGAAAGTTGCCTGGCTCACTAGACATGTATCATACGTAGAGAATGAGAATGAACAAGGCCAAGCCATTTGCCGAAGTTGCCATATTTGGAAATTGCCATATTATCAGGAATTATGCCTATTTCGAAGATCCGCTCCATTCCATCCAATCACTTAACCTCGATCTCCATGAAAAAGATCGAACTAGCTCAATGATTCTAATAAGAGAAAATCAGTTGAAATTGGTAGAATGGTAACTGTTGATAATAGCAAGGAAAAATATAGGAAAAGATTACAAGAGTCCAGTTTTGAACCCGGCATACAACGTGCACGAATTACGCTTCGAAATGGGCCTTGGAAGAGGGGAGCTTTGCCGCCTCCCGTAGGCCAGTTACGAAGGTATTTCACCTTAGCCGTCCGATCCTAGATCTAGGCTAGACTAAAGATGAATCGTGAACGATAATGGGGTTTGTGTTGCTGACATTGTAGCGTGTTGCAGTCTTTTACGCTCTCAATTCTAGTTGCAAATGCTTTTTAAAGCTTCAACATTTAAATCGGAAGGGAAAAAGTTCAAATTGGCCGAGAATCGGGGGCATTGAAGCGTAAGTTAACATGCACTAGTGGGGGAAATGACGAGTGTGCTGAAAGAACGATAACATCTGCAACGTTTGGCACTTGCACTGCCTCTTTCGACGAGTGAAAATTCCTATATTTAGAAATCAATGGTTAGAAATTCGAAAAATTTGGAACTTCTAGCCCGTAATCGTGGGATTAATACAGGGTGTCCCAAAAAATGTACCCACTGTTTGAAATGCCATAACTTTGGCGAAAGTGAACCAATCGAAACGAGTCATAGCGTGTATGGAAGCTAAGGAAAAAGAAAATTTTCTGGTATGTGTTTGGCGAGCACTGCGCCATGTACTCGACCGAGGCCTAGGATTTTGTACCTGATTGATAGTGCATAGGTTGTATACTTGCTCTACTTTGTTCGTGAACAGATTATATTGCTGCTATGAGTTACTCCTAAGGCAGTAAACGTACCAACTTGTCGCAGCTTTTGGTTAAGCATGGAACAACATCAATATCGATCAATAATTGTAACCACTCTTTGAGAAGCTATAACTCTTCGAACATTGATGCAATCATGAGAAAAGAATTGATAGGAATGTGAACTGTATGAACCATGAAGATCGCGCCATGCATCTCTCCGAATCGTCGGATTCTAGACCTGATTGAAAAATCACGGATAACATGCTTGTTCTACTTTGGTCGCAAACAGGTCATATCATTGCGTTACACTTGGAGCAGTGATCAAAACAACTCAGCTTTTGATTAAAGACGGATTAGCATCACTATCAATCACTGAGTGTTCATTTTGATCTGGATAAGAAAACACTGTCCCATTGTGCAAGTGCATCTTAAAGTGCAGGTTTAACTTGTTATGTTTTGATGTTTTTATGTTTACTGCATCAAGAGAAACGCGCATCAGCGATAGCACTTGTTGGCGGTCAAAGTAGAGCAAGCATGTTATCCGTGAACTTTCAATCAGGTCCAGAATCCGACGATTCGGACAGATGCATGGCGCAATCTTTATGGTTCATACGTTTTTCATTCCTCTAAATTTTTTCTTATGATTGCATCACTGTTGGAAGAGTTTTTGTTTCTCAATCAGAGGTTACAATTATTGACCGATATTGATGTTGTTTCATGCTTAACCAAAAGCTGCGGCAAGTCGATATGTTTACTGCCTCAGAGGTAACTCATAGCAGCGATATCACCTGTTTACGACCAGGATAGAGCAAGCGTATAACCTATGAACTATCATTCAGGTCCAAAATGCGAGGCCTCGGTCGAGTACCTGGCGCAATCCCCACCTTACACATACCAGCAAATTTTCTGTTTTCTTAGCTTTCATACAAGCTATGAATCGTTTCGATTGGGTCACTTTCGCCAAAGTTATGCCATTTCAAACAGTGGGTACATTTTTTTGGTGCACCCTGTATGTATTGTCTACAGTGCCTAAGTAAGTGTGTATGGGACAACGAGTAACAACAAAGGGGGAGGGAAGGCAGAAGAGGAAGACAAAGAAGAAGAAGGAAGAGAAAGATGACGAGAAGAAAGGTTTGAGGAGAATCGACCGTCAGCCCCTCTAATCAGTGGTCTATTTCACTGTCCTTCTAATCTGTACATATCGAAATTCTAAGCACCTTTGATTACGAACCTTTAAAAATAAGTAAATAGGTAAATAAAAATCGCACCTCTTGTCTTTGTCGTAGACAACCGTACCCGGAGTACGGTATTGCGCAATTAGTACAGGACGTCACCCCTGAGCTGGACTCATCGCATGCTTCTATGCAGCGCTCGTATGTCCGTCGGAGTTCTGCCTCTTGTTTTGTTTCGTACTAAAATAAGAACAATATAATAATAAACAAGTAAATATTAAAATAACGCTTTATTTACACATTAATGAATGTCTTGTTCACGTCGATTTACCGAATGAAAGGATTCCCATAACACCAGGCCCAGATTCTTGGGTGGCAATTGGGGTACGAGACCCTACGGACCGAATTAACCCACATATACAGTAAAACCTATGATTCTAGATAATTTTCCTGTATAGTGTAATGATCGTAGCAGGCATGAGGTTCATGAAACCGGCCTCTGGTCGTCAGTTACAACTGTTGATGCGCTTTCGTATATAAGGTTTTAAAATCATCGGATAATTACAGAACTTATCATTCAATAATTTGACAGCGTGTTAGTAAAGGTTGAGGTAAAAGGTTGACGGGTTGATGTTGATCAGTTCCCTGAGGACGCGCCGCGCATTCACGTTCCATTCAGAATCGTGGAGGCATGGCGAGTGCGTCTTTGGCCTACACAATGACTTGCCGGGATCAGCGCTATACCTGGGCCCAAATTCATGACGGGTATCGGCACAATATACTCGAGAATAAGCCCCGGTCAGCGCGACCATTCGCATTCATGAACGCGCCGCGGAGTGGAATAGACCCGCGGTATCCCCAAATAAACTGCGCGGCGCGTTCATGAATGCGAATAATCGCGCCGACCGGGGTTTATTCTCAGGTACATATATTGTGCCGATACCCGTCATGAATTTAGGCTCTGGTCAGTGTTTTTACCTTCCCTGGTAAGTCTAGTACCAATTCATCTGATCTCTGAGTGATGAAAGGCTTGGTTAGCCCGATCGGGGATCGAGCGCTCGCTCGTGCGGGTATCAGTAGCACCTCGTACCACTGCACCACCCGCGCCCAAATTTTGATAGTACACTGCCCGAAATATGCAAATGTTTGTGTGTTTAAGGTGTAGTTAATGCTCGAAAAGCAACTCTGTTTTAACTATGTTATGAATTTGAAGGTAAAAATTTAATTGCCCAAGATTGATGCATTACCCTGTGGGCTTAAGAAAGGAAAAGGTCACTACTTTTCACACTCCGGATTTTTTCGTTCCTCTGAGACGAAAGATCAAAAGCCTGCCCTTTGGATTTGGACCCTTCAGGGAAGTGAACTGCCCGTCGAGGGTCAAATCACCTGCAAAACCCGTGTGACGCAATTGGGTGGTATTCACGACGGAAGTCGAACAGGTCAGGCGTAGAAAATTCACTGCACTAGAGCGTGTCCGTGACGCAGATCACGACCTTGAAGGTCCACTACGAAAGTGTGCTTTGGACCCAGCTGAGATAAAACTCTCCCAGCGGTTCCCATTTCTTAATCAAGAACAAAAGTTGTAAACTTCGTTTAAAGCTTTCATGTTGAACAACCTCTGAACATCTAACCGTGAATTTAAGTATTATATCAGGTTGGTACGAAAGTTTGAGCCCTTTTCTTCAAGCGACCGTTGTAAGCTTGCTATAAAAGCTTCTGAAGAGCACGATGCAGCATTCGAAAGAGAATTATTTGTAGTTTCAGGCAGTGCTCTAGCTATTTGTCGAATTTTGAGATTTCATAATTTTTTGGCCTATAAAGGGAAAAGTTAAAACGTGTAACATTGACCTCACCGACAGCGAATTTTTTCTGCTCTGGTGTGGAACGGTATTCAAAAGTTACAACATTCATAGAAAGAGGACGAAATTCTCTACAAGATGTTTGATGTGGTGTACTCACTGTATTTTTTTGCTCCATATTTTGTGGACTTTCAGGCCACTAAAGTGGGACCTCAAAAAGCTGTAGCTGAGCTCAGAAGTCAAAATTTTTGTCAGAAATGTGAAATAACGACTCACTCTAAATTCCGTGCACATATACGGGATTCGAGCTAGTGTAAGTGAGGCAACCAGAAGGAGTACGAGCAGTATTAACATGCCTGAAAATGTAAAATAAGAAAGTAGATTGGATGAAAACCAAAATGAACAGCGACATCTGAACGAAGGTGTGTGAGTAACGATAAATGCAAACAAGATGCAGGGTCTAAAATATTAAGAAAATAAGTAGCAGTTTTGCTCTTATTAGAGGGGAAAGTGCAGGGATCACTCAAAACACAAGAAGAGTTGTGGAATATGAAACCGAAAGATTCAGAATCAAGAGAAGAGTTACTATTAAGTTAATTAATTAATCAATTAATTAATTTAATAGTAACTCTTCTCTTAATTCTGAATCTTTCGGTTTCACATTTCGGTATCATTCATGTTATTCAAGGTTGTTCCAATTTAAAGAAAGTCAGAATGTTTCTGAGACAGCTCGCCATATATAATGAATAAAAGTCCGCATTTGCTTTGTTGGGAAAAATTGGTTGATCTAACGGTGCTTATTGCAGGTAAACGCTAAATTTAAAGAACTTCTGGTCGTTTGATGGCTAAAGCTAAAAAATTGACGTTATTTTCGCCCCAACCTAGTAGCAAGCATTTCGCCTTGACCACACCATTGCACTTCTGAAATACGTTGAAAAAAAAATTCGCCGGTGCCCTGAAAGAAAGTTAGTTACAGTTACATTTAGTAATTTACAAAAGGACATTTTTGCGAAGGAAAACAATGATTGTAAATGTTATCATTAGACAGTGTACCTGCTGTTAAAAGCGATTGTCGGTGCTTCAAAACAGAATTGGATTAAGAATAGTGTTAGGAATTCAATAAACTCAATTAATAATATTACTATTGTTCTTTTTTTACTCATGAAGCGTTCAAAATTATCTATCTTCGAGGTCAATAGCACTCAGATCTGAGAGAAACTTTAGAAACATAATGTAAAGATGAAAAAGTATCATCCAAAGAGTAAGCGCAGATAAACATCGAGAAAGAGCGAAAAATGATCCCTTTTGTCCTATTTCATAAATGTTTACTAAAATTTTAATTTTTAGGCACATTTTCTTTGCATAGGTGCACGAAAGGTAAAAGTGATTAGTAGGACACACAACCATGGGAACTAAATTAAAACACGAAAGTAAAAAAGCTTAGATGGTTAGCCGAGCAGATGAAATAATTCGCACGAAGAACTTCATAAGTAACATCCCATAGAAAACTATTCCAAATTATGTAGGCCATGTAGCAGAATAGTTCCAAGTGAGGAGGTATCTTAAGTTCAAGCTTCAGAAACGACCACTTCGTCACTAACCCTGCTGAACTGGGTTTGCTATAACCAGCCATTTTCACCTGAAAATTTTTTTATTAGTTGTTTAGAAATTTTTAAGCTAAGGTGAGTGATGAAAATACTTGAGCAAATGCCAAGCATCTATGTATTCGTCAATACTGCCTAGATAATATTGATATCAAGTATCAGGGTCAGATGGGGTGACTCTGTAAGTTTTGATTTGAATTTAGAAACCGTCTGAGATGATCTCAATCCCTTTTTGGGCGTACCTTCCACTGTACACTTATCTCAAACGGAAATTTCAAAAATGAAGTTTCAAAGAAGAAAAATAAAATCGAAAGGGCTACAAGGGCGCTGACGAGGAATTCTATTGGAAACTACACTTTTCACCTGCTCCATCAAACTGGTAGAGCAAAAGGTACGTGTTGAACCACACGAATGATTACAACAGATTCCATAAAACTCAAATAAAAATTGAATGGAAATTTTTTAGATATAAATTGGAAGCATCTGTTGATTTAACCCAGTGGATCTTCTCCACCTTGTCCGCCTTGGCTGCATCTGATACGAAAAGATCTCGCAAGATATGAAGTCCATATTTTCGCTTTCATACCATGAAAAAAAGTCCCCTGATCTCCTTCCATGGGACTACACCTAGTAGAGGAACATTGGAATAGGAGCAGCATCGAAACGCACATTATAAAGATTTTACAATACAAATTCTCACAGCGGCCACTGAGAAATCGAAACGGTTTCATTGTATCACCCTAGTTTCAATTTCACGGTAAATGGGTCACCCAGTTCCTGTTTCAAGCGGATCTCTCCCTTGAGAAAATAGACTGCCTCTGGTCTATAATAGTTTCTGTCTGACCAAAAGTTGATTGACCTTTTCCCTAATGAGTCATTTTCTGCCCATTATATTTGTTCTAAATGTCTTTCTGCATTCTTAATAAATGAGCGAAAAATAGTCAGATGTATACTCGCTCGGTCGCCAATTAGAAGCAACTTGATGCGGATATTATAGCATCGGAATAGTGGGTCATAATGGTAACTACCGCAATTTCTTGAACGAGATACTGAAGAAATTTTGCATATAATGCACTTGGCGTAGATTAGCTTGGGCAAGAACAAGGAAATGGTTCTTACAGAAGAGGCTTCTTTGAAATTAGTGGTCCTATGTATAATAATACAGTGCGTATCGAAAGTATAGGGCCACCCCAAAAACAGTAATTTTCTCTTTGTTAACGGGCATTTATGATATGAAGTTGCTTCCAATGAATTATCCATGGTCGAAAACCATACCTGGAAATGATTCAGAAAGATTTCTAAGATACGAAATTTTTTAAGAAAAAATTACGGTTTCTCAGCTGAATCAAAAGTATAGGGCCACTTACGATGTTCGTTTATTATAACTGCAAGTTTGACACTTGGACCATCCAAACGCGAAGGCATTGACTTCGTTGCTATCTACTATCGAATTAACAACATGTCGCGTGGTACCCGACTGTCCGTCGAGGAGCAGGCCCAAGTTCGAGCACTGCACCAGGCAGGTCACTCCAGGCGTCAATCGCTGCTCAACTTCGTCGGTCCAAAAACGCTGTGAACAACTACCTGAAAGACCCTGCAAAATACGGAACAAGAGCAGTGCCTAGAAGACCATCGGTGCTCTCCGGACGGGATATTCGACATATTCAGGGACTGTTATCGAACTCATCATCATCGATCAGTCGTGTTAAGGCGGAATTTTCCTTGAGTGCATCGCGAACGACCATCTGGAGAGCAGCAATAGGAAGCGGTTTCAATGTCCGAGAGGTGATGAAAAAGGCTCCTAGGTTGACTGAACACCACGGAGCTAAACGTCTTCAATCTGCGCGTGAAAACATTACGACAGATTGGAACAAGATGCACCATTTTCCATCTCGGAATTCTTCCACTCAAAGACGTTCGTTGCTTTAAGGTAATCTTCTTGGATGAAAGGAAGTTCAATTTGGACGGACCCGATGGGTCTCACTACTTTTGGCGCGATTTGAGGAAGGATCCGATGGTTTTCAGCAGACGCAACTTCGGCGGCGGTTCTCAAATGGTCTGGGGAGCATTTAGTAGCTCTGGTGTTCTTCGGCTATCCTTTACTACGTGTCGAATGAAGCCAGAGGATTATCAGGAGGTTCCTCAAGATCACCTGGTGCCGTTTATTCGCCAACACCATACGAAGAATTTCACTTTCATGCAGGACAATGCATCGGTACATGCGAGTCAATCGACGATACAGTGGTTGAACTCCAGTAATATCCCCTTATTAGACTGGTCGGCTTGTTCGCCGGACCTAAAACCGATCGAGAATATCTGGGGAATACTTGTCCGTCAAATCTATAGAGATGGGAGGCAGTTCAACAATGTCGAAGAATTGAGAGAAGCGATCGCTGCGGCGTGGAACAATTTGGATCCTGGTATCTTGAAGAATTTCGTAGAAAGTATGCTGAACCGAATTTTTCAACTTATTTCCAATCGTGGTAGACAAGTTGATTATTAATTTGTAATTGTTGGCTGTTTGATGTAATAAAGTGGAGTCGACTCTGGGGTGGCCCTATACTTTTGATACAGTTGAAAATCCATGTTTTTTTCTTAAAAAAATCATATTTTGGAAATCATTCTGAATCATTTTCTGGTATAGTTTTTGACTACGGGGGATTCGTTGAGAGCAATCTCATATCACGAATCTCAGTTAACAAAGAAAAAACTACAGTTTTTGGGGTGGCCCTATACTTTTGATACGCACTGTATCAAGGACCACTACCTTTGGGCAAAAGACGCATTCACCATCCCCTACGATTCTGACTAAAAGGCGATGCGGGGCTCGACCTCAGTAAAAAAGTTAATTTCGATCATTTTTCCCTTGCGTATACTTCTTTTTTTTCACAACTCGTTACGTTTTTCATGTGCCCACAAGTTTTATCGCCACTGCAAGCCTTTCCTTATACAACACTTAATCTTAGCGTTTTATAGTTCTTGGGCCCACGTGCTGCACTGGTGAGAGGCGCTACTGACGGCCGCACGGTCGAGCGATCGATCCCGAGCTATCCAGGTCCTCCATCCCTCCGGGGTCGGTAAATTGGTACCGGACCTTTCCGGGAATGTAAAATCATTTCTGGTGTAGCTTCTGGCCCCCGAAAATCATTGTCTAGACAAAATGTGCATTTACCATGCCTCTGCGATCCTAAATGGAGCACGATCCGATAGCGAACTGATCAACGCCGGCATCTTTGCCTTTTCCTTTATGAAGTGTCAATCAGAGAGCACAGCAAAATCACTCTACTCGAAAGAGAGAAGAACACCACAGATACGCCGGTTCACATCCACTTTGTAGCTCTTCTACTTTCTTTATGCTCTTCTAGTTTATTATTCATACCTTCTGTTCACTATCTTAATCTAGAGAAACATTCAACTTTGTTCCACTAATTATTTTTGACACGAGTAAACGGCATAATTGGGGCCTTATTACTTCGAAAACAACCACTTTGTAAAAGTTTCGCTAAAATTCTTTTAATAAATCACAATAGAATTGGTATAAAGAAAAGAGGAATCTGGGATCAACAGTTCGAGCTGTACCCCATCACGTATACATTTCTGAAATTTCGGATATCCGTTGAATGATATCTTTAGAAAAAAATGTAAATTCTTGCATAATATGAGCAGAGAAGTGTTAGTTGCAAACCACTCGCTGAATGAATATATGTATGTGAATGAGATTGTCTTTTCATAATTCGCACAAAAAAGGGCAGTATTCAGTCGAAAACCGACGAAGCCGTCTTCATGTGCTGGTCGAGTGACCAGGTGGAGGAAAACGTTTTCTGCGTTCATGAGCTTACGGGGCGTTTGTGAAACTTTTTAGCTGCGAAGTGGAAAGCATATAGGGATGAGACGGCTGGAGATTTTACCGCTATCATGGATTATTATATAATTATCGTATAGTGGTAGTCTGTGCCATCGAAAAAGTGTCCATCGAAATGGCAGGGCTCGAAGAAAAGTTCGAAGTTCGAAGCAAAGTGAAAAATCGTGAAGCAGCACGTGTGCAGCACTTCCGCTCTTGCGACGAGTTTACTGAGTTGTTGGAAAAGGAATTTATCATGTTCGAAAATGAGATACTTTGGTCCAACAATGAACGGATTTTCGCACGTCCCGGTTTTTTATGAAATTGCCCATTTTTTGCATAAATTACAACAAGCGCATCCTACACATTTACAACGCCAGTTGCTTTTTCGTGTCAGCGTATCATAAAAAGCAGAAACAGAATAGTTTGTGCCATTAAAGCAGGTGAATAGCAGTTCGAAGAAAGGACACGCCATTTTCCGTCAACTTGAAATATTCTACGGTTTCGTCATGCTATTTCTCGGCCTATAATAATACCGACAGAAAGAAGAGTGCACAGCCCCGGATAGGTTGAGGCGCGGGTTCAAATCCCGCCTGAGATGCGATTTTTGCGATAAACCTAGCACCATCACTGCAACATCCTATTCTAGAAGGAAGAGTATTATTACAGAAAATGAGCGTGCGCGAAGGGAAATAGTTAGAAACTTACATACACTTATGTGAACCACCCAAAAGCTTCAATTCTAGGAGCTTTTTATTCACTAGAGGAATCACAATTACCAACAAAAATAGATTATGTGGAAAGAAAAAAATCGGAGACAATCGTGTTGACGACCATTTCAGATACGATACACTGGCAACAATTCTCAAATACGCAATACTACAATTAGTTCCACTGAGTAATAAAACGAAAGGATTTCGTTGGCACAAATCCACCTTGAACGCTGCGGTACTAACTTGCTTAATTTCGCTTTCCAGGATTTCTAGTTTACCTACCCTAATGCCTTTCCCCTTAATCTTTGATGAACACAGATAGCTTACGTTATCTACCAGGTATAGAAGGCACATAACCCAGGAGTGTTATCTATTCTTAGTTTTTTTTTTACAATTTTGTTTTGTATTGGGTGCACAGATAAGACCGAATAGTATTCTCCCCACTTACTTTTCCACATAGCAGTATTCATTTTCGATATTTTATTACTGTTAGTTTCCTCTTACACTCAATGTCTATTATCTCTTTCTTTACGCAGGTGTGCGTGTGGTGCAGTCATAAGAGGCGTTGCTGACACCTGCACGGCCATGAGATCGATCCTAGCCAAGGCTAACCAAACCTTCCATCCCTCTGAGGTTGCGTAAGTTGGTTCCAGCTTTTTCTGAGAGGTAGAGACACTGGGTGCAGTGGTAAGAGGCATTACTGACACATTCAGGGCCATGCGATCGATCCTTCGACTCGACTAACCCAGCCTTCCGTTCCATCATTGATAGGGCAAGTTGATACAATAAACAGCAACAAAAACAGAAGCTAACAAAGAACAAAAAGCATAGCTCGTTTCGTCCCTACCATGAATGAGCTAGTACAAATTATACTAAAGCTATTCCCGGGAGAGACTTGTCTGGGAAGGTGAAGACACTAACGTGTTGTAGCGTTCGGCCTTCGTGAGTCGTTGGGCCAAATACGCACATACCTTTACTACTCATATTGGAAGACGAATGCATGGCACGTACATAATGACTGATCTACGCCGGCATCTTGCTATTTATTTGTACCCTTCAATAACAAATATGCTATGCGGGGCGGGATGGCCGAGAGGTTGAGAGCTTAGGCTCAAGTTCTCGATGATCAAGGTTCAATCCCGTCCCAGGCAGAAACCCTTGCCTAGCTTGGAAATAGCTGAAAAGGGTATCGGTACCAGCGTCAGGCCCGTGTGACAGGTCGGCTGATGGAGGGAAAATGTCACGATCACAAGACGGATCGATGGTCGCAAGCAAGGAAGTGGCGCTCAAGAACCTGCGATCGAGGACGATATGGCCACACCACAAGGAGCTCAAGACTGAGACAAGATGGCAGTGTGACACTTCAACAATTGCGGGAACAGCACCAAGCAGAAAGAAGACGGAGCGACTATCACGAAAGACGTACCCCGTAACTGATCGGGATAAAAACGTTGTGGAATAAAAAAAATAACAAATATGCTATTCAAGATGCGAGCATGTTTCATCAGCATCAAACAATGAATGTTTCATTAACGCCAAGGATGTTTTCATTTTAACAGGACTTAATGGGACTGATCCGAAATTGCAATACGATAGGTTCGATATGAGTGATATAGTTACCTAAATAAATCACACTTCTCGACCTAGTGTATTGTGTTTTCGAATGAGTCCAGGATGCAAAAACTACCCGACACACAGACTACGGAGCCAGACAAATGAGCTGGCGCTTCTCGACAACAGGAAAAACGGAGCTCAACTCGGGATCCGATGTTTATCGGCTGCAGTTCATATTAATGACCCACTGTGTTCTCAGCTCAAAATAGTCTTGTTTTGCGTAGTCCATTGCATAACACTTCGCCAATAAAGGCCATTAGGCTGCATAATCTGAGCTTCTCAATATCAGCGCTTCTGCTGCACAATACGGTTATGCGCTATACAAAGTTTTCGACTAACGCGTACCAGTATTGATAGTTGAGAAGGAGCTGAAGGGTCAGCCCAAAACTGTATTTGCAATTTAGTGTCGCATGTTGAACGAAGAGGGTCCGCGTGGTGCAGTGGTAAGAGGTGCTACTGACACTCGCACGATCCAGTGATCGATCCCGGCCCTAGCTAACCAAGCCTTCCATCCCTCCGAGGACGGGTAAATTGGTACCAGACTTGTCTGCGACGGTGAATTTGACTTATTATAACGGTAAATGTGGTTTGGTAACGGTAATAACGGTAAATGTGGTATGGTAACGAAAATAATTGCCTAGGCCAATTACGTATTCACCATGGCTCTATGATTCTGAATGAAACACGCGGCGAGTCCTTGAGGGACTGATCAACACCGTCACATTTACTTTTATCTTCAAGCTGAACGAAGGACCGCGAGCTTTCAAGTCAGAACAACTTGTTTTTTAGCCATTTGAGGTGGTTTTCTTAGGTTTTGGCTCAGACGGTAAGCGAATATGTGATCCATGCGACTATGGAGAGAGAAGTCATTTTAAGCTTCCATTACTTTAATCGTCTTCTCAAACCCGTCGAAGTCTTTCCTTTGAAGCTTCTGTTATAAACATCCGTGCCAAAATCACGAGCTTGAAGATCGGAGAAAGAAGTGCAGAGAAATCTATCCAAGGAAGAAATCTAGGAATACCCCCATGAGCGAAATCAGAGTAAAATTGAAAAAAATCTTTGCAATCACTGGAGCGGAATAGGTGAAATAGTGGTCAGTAAAGGTTCTCACTGCTGATACCGAAGCGAAAGAAAAGAAATCAAAGAGTGAAATTCCAGTTTTATTACCGCTTTGTCGCTGGATCGATTCCCACCTGAGATGCGATTTTTGCGATGAACCTAGCACCAGCATTACAAAATCAAAGTTTTTTTTTAATGGATGTCCCATAAGGGTAGAAGGAAATGGGATGAGGGGTATAACATTTTGTGCGCTTTTTGAGACTGTCAGCGAGCTACTCTGGCCCGTTTTGTTTAACAACCCCACCGTATCAGAATCATCAAATCATCCTTGTCCTTCTGTGCAAAAAGGTCATTTGCTGCTTTCATAATGCTCGCTCTCAAATTTGTACTTTTGCAGTGCTCGAGTTCTGGCCGCGATTGCAAACTTTAGATCGTTGTAGTGTACGTTGTAACAGCTGAGAAAAATAAATGTGTATTTCCGGAAAGCCAGGTGCAGCTGTGGAGGAAATCGTAGTGAACTGGCTAGACTGATCGAGCTCGAAGTGGATAAATGCATGGGACGTTAAGTCGGAATGGAGGCGGAGCCCGAGGCGATACACCCTCACAAAAGCGCGGCGTATTGCAGGTAGAACGCCTCCCCCACACACCAGAGGGTCTGATGTCGACAAAAAACACTTTGCTCACAGATCCCTCAGTCAGACTGCTTTACTCGGCTTTGTTATCAGGGAAATATTTCCGCTAAAAAGCAGCAGTTGTATGCGAGACCCATATGAGGTAAGGTATGTTGTAAGTAGAACGAGCAATGGGCGCCTTTGCTTTGATAACGAGAAAAAGAGTAGGCCGGGGGTGGGAAATGACCGCTTTATTTTCATATATTACTCTTCTATTGGAAAAGCAACGACTATTTATAGTATACCAAACGTTTTTCTTTTCGAGCAACGCGATAGTAGCATTTCATCTATGAAATGGGAGTGACATTTGTCCGGAAGCCAATTTGTTTCAAAAGGTCGGGCTACTGTCAGTGCTTTTGCTTTTGACTGCTTTGTGCGATGCGATGTGCAAACTATTTCTTTTTTTTGAAGTGCAGAAATTCGTGCAGATCAGTAAGCGGAACAAATTAGAACACGTTTTGCTGTTGCAGATGGCTGCGTTCGATGTGGCAAAAAGTAATGAGTAGCTGCTGCACCTAACGAGCTAAATGGGTCAGCGTCTTGCGCCACTTCTTGCAATATGGCAATATGTTTCATGAGCAGAATAGAAGAACCGGTGCGAGCTTGTCTACCCTTGTACTGTAGATACATCGACGACAGTTTCATAGTAACATCAACGCACTCTGATTGTGAGATGGATGAATGCTTTCGCATTCTTGACCACAGTAGCATTTTTAACCATCAGACAAAGCACATCAGTCTTCAGGGAGACGCCATCGAACGGTTGTTTTCCTTATCTTAACAGCAGGGGTGAGCGGAAATTTTTTCAAAACAGCGGAAGGCGAAAGACATAACGGAAAAGGCCAAAAATGGCCGGAAACCGGAATACGGAACATGGAAGTGGAAATAGTGCAAAAATCACTAAATTATTGGAATTTAGCCAAAACTGGACCACAAAAAGTTTTCATTCCTGTTTCTAAAGGTACCCATAGAGTGCTCGTTTTGTTTTCAGTAGAACGTGTCTATTATTATATTTTGGTGAAGGTGTTCAACGTTTGGTGGTAGTTTTAAAGTAAACGGTGGAAATTCATCTTTATAAACTTCATTATAAGCAAATATGTACGTAGAGAAAGACAGACGTTTCTGGCGTGATAGATAAGAGTGCTTTCAAAATAGAATTAAAAGCCTAAAACGAACATGTTATGGTGGAGAAACAGCAGTGTTTTCAGGATTTTTTGCAGAGAGCCTTTTTCTCAGGTCGTTCACAATGAAACCAGCAAAAGAAAACAATTTCTCGTACTCGGACGATGTGGCAGGTGCCGACAAATACTTCACTGCAGGTTTTCTTAGGGGGGGGAGTACTTCGCTGCATTGGTTTCATTCTATTAGGTCGAGTCATAAGTAATCAGACATTTGCGCGCGCTCGGATTCAAGATAAAATTTCTAGTCAATGAGGACACCTATCAACACGAGTAGGGTATCATTCGATAGATGAAAAAAAAGCACTACAAAATATAATGCCACATTTGCTTTAGTAACGTTGACCACTGTTACAATGGCTCGGGAATTCATTCCATTCAAATATGGTGTTTGCAGCGTCATGCTTTTTCTGTCTCTATCTGGCCAATATTTGAACCAATCCTTCGAGCGCTTCAGTCAAATTTATAGAGAAAGTGATCCTATTCATGACGCCGTTTACTCTTTGTTCTCGGAATTCCGTAATGGCTACTACGCCATCGAGAACAAGTAGATGTCAGGATGTCCGACGGGGTTGGATCTCGACCTATTGTGGAACAAATTGAAGGCCGATCCATGCCAAACCTCTCGTGAATTATCCGATACCTTAAGTGTTCTTCAGTCAACTGATGATCAAGGACTAAAGTCGATCGGTAAGGTTAGGAAACTTGGTCGACGGATACCTCAAGCACTGACCCAAGGGGCGCGGGTCGCAGAGTAGACGCGGCAGTTTCTCGTCTCATTCTCAAGTACAGAAAGTATTGACTGAACAATCTAATCATTGGCGATGCGAAACGAATGGATCGCATCGACGTCAGCACAATAACTTCAGTCTCCATTTTGTTACTTCGCACAGTTGAGCTATTCGAGTTCTTCTTCCGTTTCCATGTTCCGCCCCAAAAACAAAGCAGAACACGAAACGGGACGGAAGGGCCAAAAACGGCCGGAAACCGGAATTCGGAACACGGAAACGGAAGTTCCGCACACCCTTGCTTAATGGGCTGGTGAAGGTATCCGATGGCATGGTCGGCGTAAAATGGAATCAAAAAGGAAGCTCCAAAAATATTCTAACGTAAAATCAGCTCATCCAGCTGCTGTTAGCCGGGCCGTCGTGTCGTGCGAAATATGTTTGAGACCGCTATAACAGTGCGCACGGGTGGCGAAGATTAGAGGCGAGAATTAGAGGATTGGCTCCAAGAATAGCCTCTCATAACCGCTATAAGAAGGATGTGAGCTATTTGTCAACCAGAGCTGTTTGCCACGTCGGCACCACTCTGCCGGTGGTTCACGGGTGAGTCATTTGATATCTTTAGCTTTTGGCGGTTTCTTGGGGTAAATTCTTCAAGTTTGTCATAAATGCTAGGGATGGTTCGGCGTTTGGCTGGACAAATCAAAGACAAGTGGTTTCAAACCACTTTTTAGGTCTCTGACGACGATGAACAGGTTGAAACGTTAGACCAAATAAATCTGATCCACTTTACTAACCTCGTTCAGTACAGCAGCGTAAGACAATTATACCATAGTGCCGAGACTTCAAAAAGAGAGAACCTGAAGAAGCGCTATAATTGTGTTTGGTGTAACAAGTATAATATTTGGAGGTGCTAGGTTATTCGCAAAACACTGACATCAACGACGGGAACGAATAACGAATACGAATAACCGACCGAATAACCTAGCATCTCCAAATATGTACGTGTTTGGTGTATTCTCCGAATTGGGCGTCCACTGCTTTCATTATTCGCCTTTTCACAATTTACAAGAAAAGAGACGTTTGCAGGGCTTCCTTTTAATTTTTTTTTACTTTTTTTTTGATTTTTTGAATCAACTTTCGATTTGGTCTTTTTTAGAATGTTCTGAATGGCACAATGTTTTTTCCAAACAAAACCGGGTAATCCTCTACAATTCCCTGCATTCTTTGTAAATTAACGGAGTGTCTATCCAAAATTTACTACCTGAGGTATGCTCCTAGTCGTTAGGTGACCTTTCAACAGTGCTGGCTCTAGAATTCTCCAGCCCTAATTACCGACCAAAAAGAAGGTGCAAAAGCAGAGATACTTATGGCACTTAGTGAATTTCTCATTTTAGTTGTTTCCCAATTTTTAGTAGAATGCAATCTATTCCGTTAAATTCTTTAGTAATATTTTATGAGTGGTGTTTTCTGGTAACGGTAGGTGTTCATCCACTCATAGTTCTTGAAATGACTCTACCCGATGGCTTTTGGAAACGAAATATTATAGGAACTGGGAGGTTGACAGGAAAAGTCGACTAATTAGATGATATTCTGAGATAAACACTGATTTAAGAGTCTGCAAGCCTCTACCATGCACTCACTAACAAAACATTGGCATGACTTTAAAATTAACGGTTTCATGTAGATCATTTCGCCCATTCTTCGCGTTCATGCCCTTATTTGACTCCCACGACTTTCGTCTGCAGCTTACAATAGAGGAGAGAAATTACTTCCGACAGTGGTGCCAAAAATGCCAAACTATGAACAATAGCATCAAGCACTGAAATAGCGTTTAATGGACACGAAAAAAGCGATTTTGCGTCAGAGAAGATCGTTTGTTGGAGGAAAGGGAAGAATAATTATCTGCATATGACTCCTGGAACTCTACCGTTATTATAGTCAGCCCCCACTTTTCAAAAAGTTGTTAACGCCCACCTTGTTGATCTACTGTACGCTCGACAAGAAGGTTTATTATCACCATTGGCGATTACTATATGTAATACCGCACACTATTAATAGGGATAATTAATAATACTAGTAATGAGCCGGTTCGCGATCCCCTTCTTACAGATCTGAACAGCCTCAGAAAGGTAGCTGACAATCCGCACGTTCTCTTCATTAGTGATTCTTCTTTTAACTTAAACTTGACCGTACGGTAACGCGCCACTTTTTACAAGCCGCTCAAGCGCCTAATGGCCGCAGAACACCTGTTCAAGAAGCGTTGTTCCCAATCTCTGACAAGGGAGGTCAGTGAACTTCCCCCGACGATTCTTAACAAGACCTATATGGTCTTATAGAGCTTGTAGCGTAGATCACAGATATGTAATTTGTTTTTGCTGAATGGCAGTGGGTGGTCCGAAAATTGCAAAAAAAGTAAGCGGTGCTCTGACAACACTGCTGAGGGGCGCTGAATAGCCGCTGAGGTGAGAGGTTCACGCAAGTGTGCTTCGGTAGCGCAGTGGTTCAGCAGTGGGCTGTTGTTCTGAAGCTCAGGGGTTTGGATCTTGTGGTTGTGTTTTCGTTTTGCTTCAATCGCACTGATACCAAATGGTGCTCATTTTGCGATTTTGTCATGGGGATTGAAGAGAATCATGTCTGGAGCACCTTAAACCGCACAAATTTTAGTAAATGACAACATTAATATGGGTAGCCAATATCTACCGTAACTTACCTTAAACAGACGCAAATTCAGAAACTAATGTTGGATTCGTGATCAGCGACCCAAATAACCCCCACATACGAAGTTTGGACAGAATCGGTTATTTTGACCCAGGCACCTCACTTACCCACCCTTATCATTGCAGGGGCTCACCAGCCCGCACACAACGAAACCCGTCATTAGATACCCTCACTTGTTTCAAATCACAAAACTAGTGCTATATTCGTGACCAGCGTCTCAAATAGTCTCATTAGCAAAGTGTGGGCGAAATGGGTGACCATGACGTCTCGAGCCTCATGTCAGGTGTCGGTAGAGTTGCCCAAGGTTGAGTCTCTGATGAATTTCTGATACTATTATGGCACCATTCTGACTGTAGCTGTCAGAAAATCGTCAGCATCCACTACCTTCGTTCCAGAAATTGCCTAGGAGTCTCACCTGGATTGCTGATCACGAATTTTATTTTTGCTTCTGGATTTGTGACTGATGCGTAAGTAAGGTGCGCGGGTCAAAATCGCCGATTTCGTCCAAACTTCGTGTGTAAGAGTTATTTGGGTCGCTGATCACGAATCCAACATTAGTTTCTGAATTTGCGTCTGTTTGAGGTAAGTTACGGTAGATATTGGCTACCCATTTTAATGTTGTCATTTACTAAAATTTGTGAGGTTTCCGCTGCTCCAAACATGATTTTCTTCAATCCTTATGACAAAATCGCAAAATGAGCACCATTTGGTATCAATGCGATTGAAGCAAAACAAAAACAGAACCTCAGGATCCAAACCCATGACCTCCTGAACAACAGTCCACCGCGGTACCACTGCGCTACCAAAGCACACTTGCGTGAACCTCTCACCTCAGCGGCTATTCAGCGCCCCTCAGCAGTGTTGTCAGAGCACCGCTTACTTTTTTTTGTAATTTTCGGACCACCCACTGCCATTCAGCAAAAATAAATTACATATCTGTTATCTACGCTTCAAGCTCTATAAGACCATGTAGGTCTTGTTAAGAATCGTCGGGGGAAGTTCACTGACCTCCCTTGTGAGAGTAGTGGACCCTCGATCGGGAACACCCACTAACGTCTGTAAGAAACCAGAAGAGAAAGGAGAATTTAGTTGCTCGTGATAGATTGAGTGAAGCCGAATAGCCAAGATGGTACAAGTTCATTTGGAATAGTGGTTGTCTCAAAACACAGATCAAAGAAAACAAATGGTTGTAGAATCAAGTGCTGTTCACACTTCTCCATGTATTAAGGTTCCCTTTCTCTAAATTGGGTCAAATTTGGCTCCCGTAAAAGCTCTATACAGTTTGTAGTCGTAGTGTATTCCCCCTCAAACTGACCGATAAGCCAGCACTTTTATACGGTTGAGTCTGAGGCCTCCCCCCTCGCCTGAATGAAGGGAGTCACTGCGTGACTGCGTGCGACGCAAATCGCCTGCGCAAGATTCTGAGGCGTACGCGAGGAAGAACCGTGGGTTCGATGAAACGAAATTCGGACTCGGGTATTCTTATTCATGTTCATCCCGTAATCGGGCTCATTGAGGTGTCCGAAGAGTACCAGACGATGTTATTCCTCACATTCGTTAATCTTAGCAAGGCTTTCGACTCTGTCGCAGTGGAAGCGGTAAAACCTCCGCACTCAGTCTGTAAAGACGCTTCGTGGCTTCTACGAATGGTTCGCGACCATGACCACTTTGTTTTGCAACAATACTTGCAACACCAACGTGAAGAGAGGTGTACGACAATGCAATACCATGTAGCCGCAGCTATTCAACGCGTCCCTTGAAGAAAGGGTAATGACTAAACAGGCAGTACCTCTTATGAATCTAACTAGTTTCCCTCGTGCAGTCATAGTGCCCTTGTTATACATTCGCTCGCGGTGAGCGTCTGCGACTTGCGAGCGGTGATCGCGTGCGCCGCAAACCTCAGACGCTGAGCACGCGGCGCACGCACGCACGCGCCCGAAGCATGCAGAGCAATGCGCGAGGTGATCGACCCATCCCCAGCGAAGGGGTCAATCGCAGTGCAATGCGCAGCGACGAGAGCGTGGAAGGTTCGCGAGCGTGTGCATAATAGCCCATGAGCGTCACCACGCCAGCGTCACCATGATAACTCGTACAAACGTGTCTGGCCCCACGGTGACTGATGCTGAATGGACGAGTTACGTTGGGGGGTTAGCTAACGTATAACAAGGGCACTATGACTCGACTTGACCACACTCCATCGACCTCACCAGCTGGCCGTTCCAAGGTAAGAAGACCCAGTCCAATACGCAGTTGCCGATCGTGGACTATATGGGAAGAACATCAGCAGATTTCCTCCGCATGAGCACACTCAGCGCAAGATCAATTTCAAGTAAAGTGCGTTTGACCGATTTTGAATCTACTCTCGAGAAACGAAAAAGTGGTTGCCCTCTGGAAAAAGAAGCAAGGGGAGACCGAGGACACGATGGCTAGACGATATTGCTAACTATCGAAGACGAATTTTCTGCATTCTGCAGAATAAATATCTACAACACATTCGCTGACTATGTATCTTGCCAACCAGATGAAACACCCTCCATGGATGAAGTGATTAACTTCTTTCCCGCACGTCAAGTGCTACTGTTATCAGCATGTATATAAACTTCTCGTAATGTTGAGTTAGATTGGATTCTCAATAAATTGTTCTCACACACTGCTACAACAAGCGGAGATCCAGTGAAGCTGACTTGCAAATGCTTGAGCTGTTTAGCTAGAACAAGCCTAGAAGGCATAAGTATGAACAACTTTACGAAAGTCTGGACGGTGAAGTGAAAATAGCAAATGATCGCTGGACTGAACATTAAGACAATCTTCTTAGTGGTTGATGGACAAGATCAGTCGCTCCTGACACAGAAAGGCCAGCAAGTAAACATCTCAAGTCGTGATTGGAAATCTATTTCTAGTTAGATCGTGGGCGAATAATTCCCAAGTTCTCCCTTCTCGATATTACGACATCAATCGTTTACCTGAATTGCTCTTCCTTCCGAGGTTGTTAGGTGGAACGTTAGGTGGGAGGACAATTTTCGTTCTTTGTTCGTGGACATTTGCAACAAGGCTATTCCTGTTCACGTCACTCAATAGAGAGGTATGTAGACAGCGATCTTGCTAATTTGAATAAGAATTATTCATTGCGCTTCCCCGACTGCATCATGTTGATGTCGTGCAGCTGTGTAAGGTCACGTGTGCTGATAGGCCGTAAAAAGAGAGGTTTATTTACTCGAAGTAATGATTAACTTACAAAATGCAAAACGATTAACTTACAAAATTCGAAACGCGATTATTGGGTGTAAAATTACGATAAGATGCAAATCAGTTGAAAGCAACTCGTAGGAGAATATATTATTGCTACATGAAGTTACGCAAATGAGAAGTTAAATGCGGGAAACAAGGAGGGAAAGTCCGAAACACTATAAAGTGAAGACTACGATAAATCAGAGCTACGATGAAGTGCGAGCTGTAACATAAGATTGAGTTCTCGTGGGATACTACTGCAAACAAGGACCAAGCAGACCGTGCAATTTCAGGACCCTTGACAGACCAGGTACCTGTTGGAGGTCTTAGGCTGCTCAATCTGACAATCTGGTGTTTTGCAGTAATCGTTGTAAAGGTCAGTACAGTTCGATTATGCAGACATTAAGGTGCTGAGCGATAGAATAGACCAAGCCAGCATAGGAAAATCCGACACAGTGAGGTAAATCAAAGTGGTCGTGGATGAACAGACAACATGCAATTTTCACAGTGAAGAATTCAAGAGCACTTTCATCCTCACATTAAACATAAAATGTTGCTTCATTCCATGTCTTATGTGCTGGGTAGCTGGCGTAACCACAAAGGGCAGAATCTGTGTACCATTTTACCTACAGTACCGTTCAAATGATATGTTACCTTACGTTTTTGAATACAAATAGTCGAAGTACCAAGAGGAAACCTAGACCTTGTATTAGTAAGTACACTTATAAGCACATCGATCCATGCACTTACTGTAAAGGCTGGAATTTTTAGAAAAATTTTGAGTGCGTTTTTATATGCATTTTCGCTCGACTATGTATTATATATCGCAGGAACCGCTGGACAGAAAATCAATCATGAAAGTCTACAAATGAGTAGGTCAGATTGCCAACAAACTACAGATTTTTTGGTGCTAGGACATATCGTGGACACGCGCCCGCCCCTGCTGCCGACCGGCCAATAGCGTGGATCCCTCGCCCACTCCTCCTACCCCCTACCCCCCATCGATAATCGTTATTGGTACGCCATTGGCATGCGTCTATGCTATGGACCGATGGGTGGTAGGGGGGGGGGGTTGGGCGAGCGACGTAGGGGCGGGCGCGTGTCCACGATGTGTCCTAGCACCGATTTTTTTCATCGAAAATTTTTATGGCCAAAAAATGGCAAAATCTTATGACCTCATTTCAAATAAAAATTTCTATATCAGTGGAGGATTGACGAAGTTGCACCAATATAGAATAAGATTTTTTATTTCTGGCACACATTCAAATTTTTCACATCGCTCATAAATTCTCGAGAAAACCGTCATAAAGTTGTATCATTTTGAGCGCCACTGCGCATGATATAGGTACTTCAGTCTACCTTGCCCGATTTTCGTAAAAGAAAGGTTCTCGTGAAAAACCGAAGATAACTGGCGGACATAGTGGGGTGTATCCACTTGCATCCCAAACCATATTAAGATCACCTATGCACTGCTCAATTGAGCTTGGTCGGGTGGATTAAAGTGATTCGTGGAGCTATTGCTTCTCTCATATTTGATTGCCCCTTTTCGTAAATGATGTGGACGATAAAGCGAAACTAAAGGACAGCAGGTGTTGGTGACGAAACAAATCGAATCAGTAACGTATGTGCGTAATATCAGCGCAGCTCATCATCCAAGCTTGTTACGCGGCTTGAAGGCAATCTCTTTAACAAGTCGAAACTTATAAGCGAGTCAATTTGCCTGTGATCTTAAAGGTATAGGGCAGTCGTCCTCATAGCAATAATAAAGTAAACTTGGTAGATAACGTAAAGCTGACAATTCCAGTAGAATATTCGGTTGAACAAAAGTCCACTCGTTTTCTAATGGAGCGGATCAAAAGTCTTGCCGCTTCTCCAGTGCTTTATTACCCGTGGCTAATTGTTTTCACTACTGATGAGCTCCGGGAAGAACAATTTTTCATCTTCTAGTGTCCACATAATGTTTGGGAACGAAACAGAAACCAGTCATAGGAGTTCCCGTAAGTTTTCTTTTATTTTTAGCCAGTGGAAAACAGTGTACTGCAGTAGAGTGGTACTTTCCTTTGAGCCACGTTCGCTGCTTTCGATTATTCTCAACGATCGTCATCAGGAAATTGTGTAAGACTAAACCGCATATCGTCCCATGCTAAATGAGTGCAGTCACAAACAAGCCTTTGTCTGCTAGCCCACATATTTACCTTATTTGTGATGTTGTAAATTTCTCATTTATTATCTTTGCAAGCCTCCTCAACGCTGTGAAAACATGTCATTCCAAGATCGTCTTGTCCCAATATATTGAAACATCTCACTAGGTGGCATCCCACTATATAATAAGCGAAACCCAAGCGATGTTTGTCGTGGGTGGCTCATATGGGTCCCGGCGCGACAGTCTGTTACCGTACACCAAATGCACCCACAGTGACAAGGGAGCTGATGAAATTGCCTCAATCTTTCACGTTTCCATTCGTTTTCAATCTCTGCCCTTCGTTTTCATCCTTTTGCAATTATATCGTGTTTTTATCCTCACGGCTTACACTCTTCAAAACGTTCCCTCCGTTTCTCTCTATTCAGTTTCCATTTTTCAGTGGTTTTGAGCCTTCGCTAAGGCCAAATTTTCTGTCGGTATTTGCGCTTTTTGGCTGTTCACAACTTTCGCCAAGGTTAGTGCATTGTTTTCCTAACGAAGTTGGCGAACATACGTTTGGCTGCCGTTAGGCCGATGGAAAGCTGGTATAGATATAGGTGAGTCTGGGTTTTACGATGTTCTGCCTACTGATGCTGCCCGAGGTGTCAATATAAGAGAGGCTACTTGCTCGAGCCATCGGTACCCGACACATTCAATCAAGCCTTCCATCCTTTCGAGGTCAGGTAAATTGTTACCAGATTTGTCTGGGAGGGAGAAAGAACTCATTCATTTAGCGACTGCCATCTGCAAGTCATTCCATAAGTTAAATTCACGTTGACTACGCCACAGATTGTGCGTGGAGCACAAAAGCAGTATGTCGCAATGTATTCTATGCTCCTTCATCTTTCGTGGTTGAGGAACGTGTTTTCATCTTTATCTTCATGTCAGTAGTAAACAAAAACGCAACAGCAGAGTTAGTAATACCTATCGAAACTGACTACAGAAAATGAAATGCAATGAACAAAGGAAGGGATGACTGCGGATGGTCAAAAGTAATTTTAGTTGGAAGCAGTTCGCTTGGCTAGTGCCAGTTAACCAAACTGGTGTTGTCTCCTAGTAGCAGAACTTTATGCCTAAAACGAGCTACCTACGCCCTTGAGAGCTCAGAGCTGGAGGTTCCATTCCGGGGCGGGCCGTTTCAGACCTCTTAAACTGGTATGCACTCCAAGCGATGGCATTAGTAGAGTTTGCTGTTCTATGCTCCATGAAACAAGAGCAAAAGTGAGAGAAAAGAATAATGAGAAAATGGAAAGAGACGAAAATCTCATTAAGTCGCAACGGTGCAGGTTACTAACTGAAGCCAAAGTTGAAGCGTTGCGGGAGCGATACCCATTACAATCATCCAGTGAGAGATTTCTGTAGTGACCAAAGCCCCGATTACCGGAGATTAGTTGCCTTAAAATAGCTGTCTTGTAATATTTTAGATGTTTGTTATCAGTAAGAAAATGTTTTCGGGAAAGTGATGATCCGTGATGTCGACGGGCACGCTGTGGGAGAGGTATTCTAAGCTTATCTCTGTCCTGACGGAGCCACCACATTGTACCGCTCGGAAAAGGAGTCTTGCTGGACGCCATTCTATTTTTTCGATACACAAACAAAAAATACAATTGAAGTAGAGAATCGTGCACACTAATAGAGGCAACATCACTACAACTACTAAGTGTTACCATCAGCCACGGCGGCATGACATCACCCTTACTGGACCCGACGCATAAGGCGTGAACACCAACTGGAGAATTTGTCCTAGCAACAATCGGCACGTTCTCTGGATAGTATGTGGCCAGTGATTACTTTTGCAATTGACTTCGCGTCAACAGTGGAGAATTTCTCATCAGAAAGGAATCTGATTCGCTCTGCCGCTTCGTTTTTCGAAGAACTCTGTAGCAGATGACAGTGTGCAATGCGCTCGCTTGTGGCATCTCTAGACAGCAACTGCCATACCTTTGCTGTGCAAGACTTGCACCGCAGCTATTCCTGTGCTTCCTCCGACGTTCACAGTTCTTCTGGTACGGCTCTGTATAAACTTGGCATCGTACACTAGTTTCTTGTCCTGTATTTGAGCTCGACACAAGGTTGACATATTACATTTACTGGTTGACATTTCGGTGGAACCATCTTTTCCGGAGCCTGAAAGGGTCAAGAGGATTTGTGAAACTATTCGTCCAAACGTCGCATCGAATCTAACCGGAATTCAGGAACTATTCTTCAAACTGCTGAGTCAAGGGAGAACGGTATAACATTCACCGTTCACTGACTCCCAACACTCGACAATTTCCAGCGATTTCTCGTGTCTTCTAGAGTCAGCTCCTGAGCGCGTTCCACAACTGCTGCGGCTCAACTGCGGCGAACGGGTCCTCCTTGCCGGTCATCTCAAATCCCTTCTCGAATCCTTCGGGAGCGTTATTTCTTGCTACTGCATCATACACTGATGACCTCGCCTGTCCAAGGAATGCCGTACGCTTCCGACGGTTGCGGCTCAGCGATTGTATTCCGCACTTGTGTTCAATATTGAGATCCACAACGGGCTTTTAGATTTCACTAAGGGCATTGTTATGCCAGCAATTTCGCTTAACGCTCGGTTGCGCAACTGACACTAATCAATATCAGACACGTGGTAGCAGACGCGTCTGTGTCAGTTGTCCGCCGGCCGCCGCTGACTGGGTGTCATGCCGTTGCCCGAGCGTAATTTCACAAGACACTCGCAACTCCCCCTCTCTCGTCGCAGTGCATTGCGCTGCGACGAGCGATTGGGCCGTTCGCTCAACGCTCGTGCGGCAGTCGCTCGATCGTTGGCGTTGTTGTATAACGTTGGCCTAAGCAAATCGGGTCCTGTGACGGAGTTACGGTAACGGCGGGGAATAAGAATTGATTGTCCGGTTTTTGCGGCAGCACACTGTACATATAAGACATTCGCAAGAATCATACCGTTGGAATGGGAAATCTCACTAAATCAGACCAGACGGAACAACAGTGAATACAAATGACCGGCGACAACGAAAAACATCTAAGACCGACACAGCAGAAATCATTTCGATTAAGAATACGTTTACGATTTAAGAATACGTTCTGAAAGCTAAAAAACAACAAGACACAGAGAAAAGATATTTCGTATGATCTTGAGAAAGGGCATGAGGTTCCGAGATATCCTCCAACAAAAATAGAAAATGCCTACTCAGGACAGCTTTCTCCATTTCATGCACATTTATTTCTGAGAAAAGGTTTTTTGCTAGTTTGAGAAAGGAGTTTCGTACTCAATGAACTTGCACGTACATGCTCTCCATAGAGCAGCAAAAAAGAGTTGTGAGCTTCAACGCTGAGAAGATTTAGTTCAAAAATTCACTATGGTCCAACTAACAGAACATAAATCCGAAAACTAAAAAATTACATATGGCTACTAGTCTTACAATAATAGTAAGATCAACAATCAAATGAGAAATTAAATTGCAAGGTGACTCGTAAGCGGAGGAATATAGCAGCTGTAGGAAATTACGCAAAACTGCTGGTGTGCGAGAAGAGACAGTCGGAAACCCACATACTCAAGTAGCTGAAAAATGCGGGAATGCGGATTTATAACATTAAGTTGACTTGGGTGGTAAGAATATGAAATTGACAAATCCTCTCAAACTCAAACGTAAGCAGAGCGAATACCGATAGGGAATTTCGAGTTTGTTCTTTTTAGAATAGGTTTCATGCAGAAAAATACCTATTAGGCCTGATCGACAGGATCCGGAAAGGATTTCGAAAAAAAGGGGAGTATGCGATGGCTCACACTGGAAAGTACAAAAAAAATTGATCGACAGCAAAGCTTTTTGTGCGTAATGGAAAACTGGACTACAACACAGTTTACGAAATTAGTGCTCAATATAACAAGACCTAAGGCTTGGAAAGTTAGCTAACAAATGAGTACCATCGCGAGGAGAATGGGGTAGGGAATGGAGGTCCCCTCTAGTGACATTTCCTATGACGCAGGTTGAGTTAGCTTTTCACGCGCATGGTGCAATGAGCGGCAATTATTGATGAGTTTAAGAGTTTTTGAAGCTTTAGAGTTTATCACCTGTGCATAACATCATATGCATAAAAAGGTACGCGTCATCCACGCATAGTATGTGAACGTTAATATGTAGTATACGTAAGGTGATCTGAAATTCCAAGTTCTACTTCCCTCAGGCATATGCAACTGTTAAGCATATCCTAGATCATTTTCCGAGACCTCTGCACAGCCAGAAAAAAACTGATTACAAGAGCTGTAGTCATGTCGAGAACACCGAAACTTGACAAGAACTTGTAGGAGTTAAGAAGCTGTTTATTCTTTTCACATTAATCTCATCACAGAAGCAAAAAGCATGCGATACGTTTGTGGAAGTATTGACCATAATAGCTCAATCATTTGTGATATTAGAAAGGATGTATGTCCGAACGACGAGTGAAAGCGAAAGATAAACGTGGTAGTGTTGATAAAGAGAATATTTCGAGATTGTGCTGGCTGTGTTTCAAAGGTCTGATTGAAATGATGCTGTGTTTCAAAGGTCTGATTGAAATGATATGTACCCATGGTAGCGTCTTGCAAGGAGAACCTAAAGCTCTCTATTTCTTCGCCGAGAATTCACACGCTTCATCTAGAAGGAGTCTCCTAGAAGGACGAGAAAAATCTAAAGAGGTCGAAGAAAATTCGGCATGATTTTCTGCAAAACTTATTTGTAAGGGAGGAGGTGTGTAACATTTTGCACGGCGGATTTCTGATGCGGTTTTTACCGTACGGCGGCCGAGTGTGTTGGATTAGCCGAGATTATTAAGCTATTTTCCTACTAAATCGGCATCGTAAGACGGAAGTTGAGTAGACAAGCTGTTTAGGGGAAACATGTGAGTGTTTTCAATCTCAACAAAGTGGTGTTTTGAGAGCTCAAAGTGACATAACACCCGATGATGCTGCTGTGATGATTTCATGACAGGCTCAGCGTCGTTTGTCGGGATCATAATTTGCCTGCGTCGTCTTATCTAAACTGAATTTGGATTTAAAACTTTTAGGATTATTTAGCGATGAAGCGATCGAGCTGCTTGAAAAATGCGACAAATTGCTACTTCAGGAAAGGTTTTCGAGCACAGCTTCAGACTTCTGAGCTTCTATAAGCGGCTTGCAACTCTTAAATAATGCCTTACAGGACGCCATTTACGAAGTACTACGACAATTTCGAGCAAATTGTGTAATGAGTGCGTCATTCCAAATGCGCTGAATAGTCCATTGCGACGATAACTAGTCATAATGTAGTGAGGGAATATAACGTTACGTGCATCTTGCTACTTCATTCATTCTTCATTCTTTATACACCTACATCGCAACGTCATAATGATATTCGAGTCTTTGTTGCGAAGAGGTCAGCAGATTTCTTAGTCGCATCATTCACCAACCGTTCCCAGTCGATCATATCCTTTGCGTTTCGTCTTCGATAAGAGTTGAGTGTGCAGATGCAGAGGCAATCTGCTGATGTTCCTGCCATGTAGTCCACGCTAGCAATTGCGTATTTGACTGGGTCTTCTTATCCTGGAACGGCCAGCTGGTAAGGTCGACGGTTCTCTGTGTGTGCACGGGGAAGACTGTTGTTTTGTTACTTTTGTGGCACATACAGGATGCGCCAACTAAAACCGGATAAACGTGACTTGTTCGCGAAAGAGTAACCGATAAGTGCGGAGTCCTATCTCATTTCGGACAATTTTGTGAACACTTCGTCGTGAGATGTTCAGGTCAGAAGCAATCTTCTTTAGGCTCACTTGGTCGTTCATCTGTATCCTTTCTTGATCCTCTTCTTAATAGTCTTGCGGATTCCAAGTACGTTGACGGACCGAGGTCGACCTGGCTTAGGAAGCGGTTGATGATGCCCTTGCTGTCCGTGTGATGATGCCCTCGATGCCCACGATCTTCCTTACGGTCCTATTGTTGATGTGAAGCCTTCTTGCAATCTGCGCGGGTCGACGTCCTTTGTCCACAAGATGCTCGATGGTGGCTCGACGAGAAGATGGACGCATAACTTGCTGAGTGTTGATCCACCCGATGTAGGAGTTGAGCACGAACACATGCCAGGGCTGCACACGAAACGTGTATGATATTTCTGTGAAACGAGGATCTGCTTTCAAGAACGACTATCAGGAAATTGCGGAACATACTTTGTAGCCACCCTGTACAAACTGACAAACACAAAATGCAAACGCGAATCCTTCTGTACAAATGCTCAGTGTATTCTACGTCAGCAGCAATGATCGCCTGAATGCTTGACCTGAAGCGCCCGCTCTCCCTCGTCAGAATAGAACGACATGAATTTGGGATTTCTGCCTCATTGGCAGTTCGAAGACATGTGACGCTAGGGTGCTTCAACTCGTTGTAAGCCTTCTCAACCACGCTGGATACGTCATAGTCCATGGACTGCAAATTCAGGCTATTGGGGGTCAGAACGTCTTGCAATCCGCTTGCTTCTAGCATTTTTAAATGTCATCTGTCCTACGTTTACTAAGACTTGTACCGAAGATCACACTTATGAAGGGATATATATTTAGAGGGGTTCATTGAGCGGCACTTTCCTCAGCCATTGTTTCGAATCCTCAAGAATCATCTCCAGAGCACGGTCCTCAACAGCTATCGCTCTTAAATGTTTCCATGAATGGGTTTTCTTCGCCCGGTTTAGGAAATGCTCTTCGGACTTTTTGGAAGCGGTGTGCATTGCCACAACATCATAAGCTGTCGATCTCGCGTTTTCGAAGAATCTATTAATTAATATTACATCCTGTGTATGTTCAGCGTATCTATCCTGTGTACGTTCAGCGCGCACGCTTTCGATGACTGCGGCTCTTAGGGTGTGCTCCGCACTTGTGTGCATCATTAGACCATTATGAGGTTATCATCGTTAGACCATTATGAGGTTATTATATATCAGAAGCTTTTGGCTTTCAAAATGCAAATGGAGAATCCTAGAGAGATTACTGTGTGGCGGGAACTTTGAATATAAATTTGTCCAGGTTCAGTAGCCACGCCCTGTATACTATGAAAATAAAGTGCAGGTTCGGTATCAATTTATCCGACCACGGAGGAATGAAGGCTGTCCTGTCTCCGCTGACAAACAACTGCTTTTCCCTCCATGGTTTGCTGCCTACAGAACCGGGTATATTAATGATGGATATTGGTTACACGCATTAATAAGAGTAAATGCCGAACCTTATGTATCATCTATTGGTCATTCTCCTTTCAGCATGATTCTAGCAATGAATTTGCAAAAGAAGCATGATTTGTTATGGTGATGAAGGCCAGGAACCCACCCGGCAAAGGGACCAAACTTGTGACCTCCTCTCTGTGCGTGCTGACACTTTCTGTCCGGACCTCACACGTACATTTAGTAAAAGCGAACTCACTGGGCTCCCGTACGATACTCTACAAGGCCATATACGACTTGTTGGGAATCTTCGTCGCGCTCACTAGCCTGTCTTGTAAGAATAAGGAATTGATTTTGCGATAAAAAATCGCAGATTCTTTAATTGTGTAATTCTCCTCCCGTGAAAAATCAGCCTATTCGCCGTGGTGCGATCCGGTTCGTTGCAAGAGCGGAACAACCGAAACGGACAGCTGCACATCTAGCTGTGCCGGTTCTCACTCGCGCATAATCGGCGCAATCTAGCTTTTCTTCCTCAACCTGAAGGTGCGAGAGAAAACCGGGAGTGAATGATGAATAAAAAACAAGTACATAAATTAACTAAGTAGGAACACTGAGTAGGCTTGTTACTCTTTGTAATGCGGCAAAGCAAGTTGGAGCTAAAAAAAAACGAGAGTGTGAGAATGATTGTTTGTGCTTGATTAAGGTTGAATAGAATAATTAAAGGATAAAATGAGTAGAGTGTGAAGTAGTAATGAGGATATGTTGCTGAAGTATAAAGCACTGAAAAATTGATAGTCTTTTTGTTATCAACTGGGTTTGTCTTTTTGCGGTATGTCGGATAAAAATAGCTAGGGTTGTAGTACAAGTTGCGTTCAACTTTTTTCGATATTCTCTCCATTCTTAACTCAAAGTAGGGCAACATACTGGGTTCTCCGTCCCACGATAGTTGTATGTGGAGGAGCCCAGAGAGTGCAATAATTGGTACAAAAATTTGGCGAAAAAGTCTGACCGTCGTGAAGGTGGCCAACCTGGTCTTTCTCTGACATGTTGTGGAGGGCATTCATTGTCGCCTCCTGTCTAATGGTGCTCACAAAGATGAACTACGCTGCCCCAGATCGTCGACAATCTGCTCATCGGAACTGCGTCTCTGGTATCCTACTGTTGAGATTGCTTGGAACGTCGTATACCGTCTCTCGCCTGGGTGAAACGAATTCTGCTAGATGGTGCCCAGAGATACAGAACGACTGAAGCCGTCAGGTTAAATGTTCCGTTGGTGGCTGCACACAAACACAAATGCCTTATAATACAGAAGTCTCTGTTCAAAGAGGCAACCGATCGATGCCATCAATAATAATTTGTCGAATAGAAACAGGAGACGTTAACGATTAACTCCGTTCTAACAGCTACAAGATACACTTTTTGCATATGCAGCGTCACAGATTATTCTCACTCATGTAGTTTATTGACCATTGCTATCAACGATCAATGAATAGCTGGGTGTTGGGCATATACTCATATATTGGCCCAACCCGCACTCTAATCTTGTTTGACCCCTTATTATTATTTGCCTCTGTGGACTATCCGTTTCCCATGTAATTCAACTACAAAAAATCAAATTCGCAAAGTAGTACGAGAAAGCTAATAAGATAAGAAAGATTTGACATTCTTGAGTTCTTGGACGGGTATATACATAAAACATTCGTTAATGACCACACGGAGGCTCATCAAACACGGATTTTTTGGTTTGCTGTCGTGAAAAAGCGCTGAGCTGAAAGGCAAAAAGCAGATCAGGATGCAAATGATGCTGTGCCGTTGGCGAAAATTACTCAAAACCCTGCTGATCCTAGGATTTAGCTCACCGTAATTATTGATGTAATTCGGCAACGTTGAGGAGGGAAACATCCGAATGTGTGATTACTGCTCTACGGAATTTGTCAACAGAACCATGTCTGCGTGAAACACAAGCAGGTCATACGTTGGAACCACAGTTTTTAATCATTCATTCTCTTTCCATTTCTCTGCGAGCGCTGCTTTTTTGGTCCTTCATTTCTATGTTTTTCAATTATCCAAAGTTCAGCAGCTACACGTAGTTAATGGCTGCAAAAAGAAGTGACGGGAGAGGAGTTGTCATAGATCAGATCAGATGTATTTTCGGAAGCAAAGTAATTCAGAGTGAGTCGTGTAGAAGTCAACTATTCTCTCAATGCAAGTCTATTCATGCAGAAAACGTTCTTCACGCAGTCGTCATCGAAAATTTTTCTCAAGCGTACTCTTTTGAGGTGATGCTTGATGAGGGGGAGTTTCACAGATCAAAACACCTTGTTCTGTTCTTCAATTGAAACCTATGAGGAGAATGACTCATATAATTAGAGATGCTAGGTTATTCGAAAAGCACTGACATCGGACGGGAATTGAACCCGCGTCTTTCTGTTTCCGGCAGACTACACTGACCACTGTGCTACCGATGTACGTTGCGATCCCCTAGCATCTTCCTTAAGCCCGGTCGGGCTGTTACTGTCAGCACTCACCCGTGAACACGGGAATGAGCCGGTAAGCTGTTACCGGCAGTTACCAGTTAAGCTGATAGCATTTTTGATATAACACGAAACTATTCTGCTAATTGCCGCTTTACATTTAGCGGTTTATGGACAAGAACAAGTTGACTGACTCATATATATATTTGGAGGTGCTAGGGTTTTCCAAAAACACTGACATCGAGCGGGAATTGAACCCGCGTCTTTCTGTTTCCAGCAGACTGCACTGACCACTGTGCTACCGGTGTACGTTGCGATCCCCTAGCATCTTTCTTAAGCCCGGTCGGGCTGTTGCTATCAGCACTTTTTCTAAGCGATTTGCACTTTATTGATGTTAGTAATTTGTAAATTACGAACATCAATAAAGTGCAAATCGCTTGAAAAAAGTGTCAGTGGTCAGTGCAGTCTGCCGGAAACAGAAAGACGCGGTTTCAATTCCCGTCCGATGTCAGTGCTTTGCGAATAACCTAGCGTCTCCAAATATATAAGTCATTCAACTAGTTCTTGTCAGCAGAATACGTACGAGGAGAATTCACAGGCTTATCCATATTTCCAGTGAACCCGACTCATTAAGGTGACCTTCAATGAAGGTACGTTTTTGATTGTTGGAAAACATTTTAAATACAACTGTGGAGATGAGTGCGCGTGTGCTCCTCATCTTCTTGAACTTTGTCATACTCGATAGATTCACGCAGTCTCCGCAGATTCAGGCAGAAAGTTGCAAAAATATTTCTAACAGTAAAGACAAACGATTTACATACTGACTCCAAGGCACACGTTAGTTAAGAAAAGGTTGGAAAGTATTGTGAATCACGATGAGCAACCGGCCTAGAAGAAGATGCCGGTCAAGAAGTCTAAAAGAAGATACTATAGTGATACGTTATCGTTATCGTGATAGAAGTTTTCGTTCTTTCTAGAGTTTCTATAGTTCAGTTTGCATTCTCACTCCACCAACGACAGGCCGACGGAATAAACCGTTCACGTACACACCCTCTTCCCACAGACGCGCACCTAAGCTAACACAGAAAGGTTGTAGAATCATTTTGTTTGGGAAGCACCCCGAGGATGCGCATTATGACGCTCATTGACAAAGATCTTGAGACCAGCGGAAGCTGATAAGACTAACATAAGGAGATAATCGAAGCTAATCAGGCTCGCAGCTCTAAGACGTCGTCTTAACGGCAAACTTAACGGCAGAGAACACCAATAAACTGGTGACCCTCATCCTCAGAAAAGCAGAGGCTCAGTTCGCGTGAAAAGCTATAAAGTTACAAGTTAGAGCTGAGGGAATTTTCTTCGTAGCGCACACTCCAATCAGTTACGGGATCAGCTGTTCTGCGAGCTAGATTTGCAATTTAGGAGCCTGTTCGATTTATTAGTGTAATCTCACTACATGTGACAAACAGAAATGCATATTTGGTGTTCATTCTAATAGTTTTCTCACAACGTGCCGTTCTACTGCTTCTAATGGATGAATTTCCACTCTCTTGAGATCGTCATTTACTATACACAGCCAACGTTGTTCTAGACGTCATCACTCTCCCCATTGTTAGGGGAACACTAGAATGGCACGACATGAGAGTGAACATCAACGGCCGGCAGCTACACCATTCTCGTCTCACCGTAATCGCAATTCCAAATGGTGGCCGAATTGGACCGCGCGTGTAGAAGATCGGCTCGCAACTGAACACGAAGTTCGTGAGAAACGGATTCGTTTCTGATGCCCCATTTTCGCTCAACGGAACGAATATCTCTGAATGCTCCCCCTATGTGTACCTGGATCGGGAAATCAACATGACCAACGACTTGAGTCCAGAGCTGGGCAGGAGGAAACGAGCGTCTTGGGGCGCATTCAATAGTGTTGAAGAAGTAGTAAGGAAGACGAAGAATGCCCCACTCCGCGCCCATCTCTTCGACTCTACGGTTCTTCCTGCGTTGACGTACGCTCCAGAATCCTGGGCGTTACGCAAGCCGGATGAACATGCGATTTGCGTCGCACAACGAAGTATGGAGAGAAGGATGCTCGAAGTGACTCATCCAGGCGAGAGACGGCATACGGAGCTCCGAGCTACGTCGACAGTCGTAGATCAGAGACGCAGTCGCATGGGCCAAGTTGTCGAAGATCAGGTGGGGCGGACACGTAATGCGATTTCGTGACGACCGTTGGACGAGAGCCGTTACTGACTGGATTCCACGGGACGTCAGAAGAACACCAGGTCGCCCACCTTTGCGCTGGTCGGACTTCTTCGTCGAAACCCTGATCGATCGATTCGGTGTTCTTCGTGTTACTCGGGCGACCAAGACCAATTGTTCTACCTTGGCACGCGACAGGGGCGAATGGAGATGTTACTGGCTCCTGCTTTGATGATCAACGGGACGACAAATGATACTGGTGATTGTCTCACAATAACTCGATGGCTCGCGATCGGCTTACCCCAAACTTGTTGGGGAGTTTCCAGCACCAACGAGGAAACTTGAACAGAGACGAATCGAGCCTTTATTTCACTAGCCTTTTTTTTACTTTGAGCAGTCGAGCTCGTCAGCGCTTCTGCACTTTTCTTAAAGCAAGATGACATTGGATGACACCGATACCAATTTCATATTTGTTTGATGCCTAAGAACAACTGTTGTAAGTTTTTTCATGAATAAAGAATGTTCTGCATAACTTGATGCCCTTCCTGGCTAGGAAAACTTGTCCAACATGTTCGGGACGGCACCAATGGATTGTGGAAGGAGATTATCAAGCACCAAATGAATCTCAAGCAGGATTTGTATACCATAATACGCGCTGTCTTTTTTCTTGTTTAAGGTTCTTTGACATTAGCCAGATAATGCTTAACAGGCGTCATACTGATGGCGGATAAGGAACATGGACTGTTGAGTTATCCCACGTCCCAATTGAGCTAAGTGCGTCATTGGCGGCTCATTCAGATGAGAAATCTCCACGAAAAGCTGCCGGTGACGATGAATGGCGATGAATAAATGATTAAATATGCGAATGTCCTGAATGGGTCTTCGTTCCGGGCCGCGATTAGACATTCCTTTCCCAAATCGTTGCTGGGATTTGTAGAATTAATGCTATCCTTGTGCTGAGCAGCAAAGAAAACAGCCACAAAATTCACAAGATTTAATGATTTCTGGCCAGAAATATGATTTTCAAGATGAGGTAGTTGCGACAAGAAATTTCATAGCTCAGAAATTCGTCACTAGGTTGTGTTCTCGCTTGATTTAATAACTAAAACATAAATAGCCTAATTTGTATAAATCTCAGTACATAAAATAATGTGCGTAGAGTTACGTACTAGCTATGGATTTACTGGAGAAGTTATCACTTTCAAAGTTAAGAAAACCGCAATTTTAAGCTCAGAGGAGGGTTCGAAGACGATTTCAAGGATTTCGATACAGAGAATATAGAAAGAATAGGCGTTTCTCGTCTCCTGAGCTGTCACATGAAGATGACCTTGATCCTAGAAGAGAGGATATGGGCGGTTGAGTGAAGTGAGAGGGTATGGAGAATCCCTTATAAGTGGCCTCAAAAGAAAGGGATATAGGACAGTCATCAGACCGACGTTGCTCTAGGGCCACAAGAACCGGCGCCTTGTTAGTCCCACGAGAAATTCGTGCACTATGCGGGAATGAGAAGCCACAGGTGGATGAAAGTACAGAGTACGGAACGAGGACTGATAAATTATTTATATGGCTTGTAGATAGCTCTATTTTTGGTCATTCCCATTAGTGTTACGACGAACAAAAGTTAGTACGCAAAGAGAACAACGATAAGCTCTGAAATCAAAGATTGAAAGAAGGAGAAGGGTTGATACGATAGATGCTATCAAAGATTGAATAACAACTCAAAACAAGATTGGTAATTACATACATGAAGGCCACAAAGAGGCGGAGAAACATCCATGTCCAAATACGGTCTTCGTTGAGAATAATTCAGAGCATATTTGTTCTAAATAGGAAATTTTCCGAACAGGGATGGATAAAATAAAGTTCAATGATGTCCTCGAGACAGGCAGCTTGTGACATCCCCAAGCCCTCATTTGGATGAGCTCCATTTTTCGAATGAATTTTCTGAACAGGAAACTTCCCGAGCTACAAGCGGAGGAGATAAACATAAATCCTTCGAAGTTCTCGGTGCAGTCTTATAACTCCATGAATCCTATGAAGACCATGGTTAGAATAGTGCTACTTTCCAAATTAAAGTACGTTCAGTCTAAGTCGTTAAGGCAAGCCCCTCGGTGGCAGGTTCCATCTCTAAGGAACGGAGCTTCTCAGGGTTCTAGGGTGATCTATAATTCAGTAAGGTGCCTGGATCAGGAATATTCAGAGTGATAAGATCTAATAGATCGAAAGACTGTTCTGCTTCAGTAGGCATTTTTGTCTTTCCAAATTAACGAGGTTAGTAAGGTGGATTATGAGGAGGGCGTTCAAGCTGAAACGTTAGGCCATAACAATCTTAATCCACCCTACTAACCTCGTTCGGCTCATCAGCGTACGAATTTTGCGACATCATTTCAATGTTTCAATAAGAGAGAACTTGGAGAAAACGCGAGAGTTGCGGGTTTGAAACCTGTGGACATTAGAGCCTCATCATATGAGATGCTTGAATTCGCTATGTTTTCATTTATTTATTCGATACGCACTTAGGCGTGCTATCTGTGAAAGTTTAGTGGGAAATACAGATAGAAAAACACTAAGTAACACAAAACTATAAAGACAAAACTCTGGTGGTTAGTTAGAAAACTGAAACGATTAACATAACAGAAGTCTCGTCAGTGACATCATCTCGAATAAGTACTTTCAAAAGGCCATAGCAGATATTCGCGTAAAAATGAGCTAGAATTCCAGCTCAGAAATAATTACCTTGCTATGTTCTGCTATAGTTTGTTATGATCCAGTGCAAAATCTTATTAATGAAGTAATGCTGCAACAAAAACTTAATCTTCGTGGTGCTCATCCCACCAGAAATTCTATATAAGGAAGCAATGTGACCAAGGGAGTTTCTAGTTTCGCCCGCAAATAGCACTCACGTAACTTCCGTAGGCGAAGTGCGCAGACCGACAGAGGATCGGATTTCACTGGAAGTGACGTAGAAGACCGACGGCTTTTCTAAGCGCATCTTAGCGGTGTTTCAAAATAGATCATCAATCAGAGTAGAGAAGAGAAGACTGAAAAGGGCTTCAAAATTTTCACTCTGCATCCGAAAGTTCTGTGGTCGGAGAATTTCTTTGTTTTCAATTCGACTTCAACCTCGCCATTGGGGATTCTCCGGTGTGCTGATCACGGATCTTTCATCCGTTTCCTGAATCTCGACCGGACACCACTCATATCGCTTGCAAGGCCCAACTGACTGGTACAGCTAGAATCACCGATTTGGTTAAACCTTTGTTTAAGCTAGAAACGATTCTGATCTTGTAGTATGTAATAGACTGAAGCCAATTAGCCAGGATTGTACAAAATTATCCTGTCTCGGTGGGTTCGTCAGATCTAAGAAGAGAGAAGAGTAATTGGAGAGATTACTAGTGGACTTCACCCGAAGGACAGTCAACCAGAGGCTCGCTAGTGTGACCACATTATGTACCTTGTGTATTGCAAGTAGTTTGTGGTTTGCATAGGTGTTCCACTTGCCAAGGTATGATTGTGTCTGCCCTATCCGAGATTCGTCTTTCTGTCCTAGTGCCTTTCTTTGCTGATTCACGCATGAAACTCGAAATTATTCTTGAACGATTGATCTCTCAAATTCCTCTTTCCCATTCTCTGACGAAGGCGGACTCGCCAGCCGAAATAAATTTGTACCACCTTGGCTAATTGGCTTCAGTCGATCTATAACATACATCTACATCTACATCTATAACATGTTGTACAATATTCGCTATGCCAAGATTCAACGACAGTCGATTATGGAAGATTCTGATTTTTGTAATGGTGGTATTGGGTTCATCGCAAAACTCGCATCTCAGGCGAGATTCGAACCCGCGTTCCGCGCGTAACCGGGGCTGTACATTAACCACTATACTACTGAGACGACGGCTCTCCTCCTCAACTGCGAAGGTCATTTGCGCCCTAGACAGGAGCCCTAGACTGGCCTTGATTTCGAATGTCTTCCAAAGGTCACCCATATGGGTGGTCTAATTGTAAGATCAAAATTCGAAAGACGGACGACAGATTCGCGATCAGCACCACAAATGAACTCTATAAGCGAAGCTTGAACATGACAGGATTAAAAAATGTCCTCCGACTACTGAAGTCCCATACGTTGAGTAGTGCCATGAAGGAACAAGAGATTTCTGACATATATTATATCAAGACAAAAGCATTAGGAGAAGAAATGCATTGACAGCACTTCGGAAACAGCTAAGCTGTTGAGAAAAGCCTTCATGACAGAAGGCGACTCTCTTCACACTGGACTTGCTTCTTGTTCTCAATTAAAACAAAATCAAGCATAATACGGTGCCCTTCTCGAGTCTATCACAGCATTCTTACAAGAACTCAATTAACGACACAGCGCGAGCACGAAAAAAGCGGGCTTGCTGTCGATCTACTCTTCGAATGCTGTCTGAACTTTTGACGTTGCGAACATCGTTTGTTATTGAAAAAGTAAAATTAAATTTAGCACCAGCGAAATGAAAGAACTTTTTCTGAACTCATTTTGCAAACCCATACCTTCCTTCGTAGAGAGACAATTCGTCGAAGGAAGGACGGACGACGCATGGACCTGAGCTCTTTGCTGGTCTTGCGTTGTTGTTGCCTTCAGATGGACACGCTCAGAGAACAGATTTCGAACGAAATAGCGCAGCCCGATGACAGTGGTACATAAAAATTCGCTGCTCACCCGCACGGTCGGTTGGTCATCGCCCGGGCCAACCAAGCCTTCTATACCTACGGAGTCGGCAAATCGGCACCAGACTTTTCTGGGAAGATGAAACACTGACTTCGTATAGCAGCTGGCCCCGCAAGTCATCATTGTACAGGTCAAATACCCATTCACTAAGCCTCTACGATTCTGAATTGAACACGAATGCGGCGGCGGGTCCCTCGGGGACTGATCGACCCCGACACCTCTACCTTCTACCTTTACTATGCTCAAGAGCGCTATATCGCTTTAGAGCCGCTAAGTTCACGAAAATGCTTTCATGCTAGACCCACACGGCTACAGTCGAAACCCACCCGACTCTTTTGATCCTAGAGAAGAGCCGGATAGGCATGTGACGTCCGTTACCCGTGTTGGATCGCGAAAGGCCTTTGGTATACTCCCATCAGTCGTCGCCGACGGTCGACGACGGGAAAATATGCGGCGACGGCCTGCGGCTGCCGACGATCCTTCACATTGATGCGCGTTTTCGCACACCGAACCATTGCCAGGAGCCGATCACCCAATTTTATGGTCTGGGTGCTCCTCGGCCGAACTTCGAAAAACTATCCTCAGAATCTTTATCAGCATGTACAATTAGCTTTTAGACTAAATTTTAACCAAATCGGTGATACTACCTGCATCACCCAGATTGCTTCTGCAAGCAATATGGGTGGTGTTAAGTCGAAATTCAGAAGACGGATGCCGCATTTATGATCCGAACTCCAGAAAGTCCGCTGGGCTGTGCCTATTTCTGATTTTATTTGTATGTCTGATCTTTCTATTGTGAATTTTCCGACTTTCCACATGTTTCATGTCGACGTCCGCTAGCATAGTGTTATTTTTAAAATTTGTTCTGTTGCTTCGAGATTCTCTTAAGATAAGTTGAAAAAACAAAGAGTTTCATTCACTTCAGCTGAATTTCTCCTTCAATTCAATATTGAATCTAAAAATTCAAATTAAATGCAATTCATTTTTTTAAATTTAAATTCGGAGAACATTTGAAATTGAAATTATAATTAAAATTTAAATTGAATATAACTCGACTTTGAATTAGACTGAAGTCAATTTTTTATTTATTCTGTAATTTTTAAAAGTTGAGTTAAATTGAGAAGAAAAGAAACAGCAAAATGAAGCTTTAAAATATCATAATGTTAGCAAACATTGACCTAATTCAAGAACAAAGACCGAAAAAGAGCAATAGAAAAGTCAAAGACACAAAAAAATAGAAAACAAACACAAAAAACCATCAATGGTCGACGCCCGTCGCTGGCCGTCGCCGAAGGTCGCTGACGGGAGGCGTGGCATGCGGACATCTGCTCCGCCGACTGCCATTCACTGCGACAGAGTGTCAGTTGCCCTTTCCCGTCGGCGACGGCCGACGCAACTATACCGAGGGCCTGAAGGTTCTCCGCTTGGCCTATGGATACAAGCTGCCATAGAAAAACTAAGTTCAAGAAAACAGCGAGAGTTGTGCTTCGAAAATATTTTGGAAAAGCGATTTCCTCTAGTTTCGGCGACTCCTTTCATACTTTCGAAAAGCCGTCTTTACTCTATGGTTGGTTTGAGTTCACAGTGGAGCACCGCCCCCACACAGGTCTCTTTTTTAAAGCTCAGACTGACGCTATTCCGTGGGATGGGCCATGAATAGTATATATCCATGAAAAGTAAAGTACGTTTAGCAAAAAACTTCGACAGCCGTCCATCCTTTCACTGCTCAGCAACCGTGAATAGAAGAGTGGGTGAAACGATGAATAGAATAGTTCACAGGAGTCTGGATCTAGAAAAGCTTTATGATCAACTGCTAATTTAATCTGATCAACGGAGATCCTCGATAAATCACTGTGGTCGGTTGGTTACAGTTCAAATAAAGTGCTTGTCGACTACTAGTTCTACTATCCTCCTAATATTCATTTCAACACATTGCGGAACTGGGACCTTACTTTGTAACATTTTTTGAATCACCAATCTTTCAAGAAGTTAGCGACTATATTGCTGCCATAATTTCCTATTTACAAATTGAGAATGTTGTCCGGTGGGAGGGGGACGTTTCGCACGAAACCCTAATTGCCAAATCATGGCGCGCGCAAGGTGACAGTACCTGCGGACCATTGGCGAGTTCACCGCGTGCACCTGCACCCTGACCCTCGCCGCACGCGATCTTGGCCACGGCCGAGCTCCTCGTTAGGGCGATGGTGACCCGATGGACGAGAGGAGCCACCAGATCGACCAGATCGGCAGCGAGAGCTGTCGCTCACTGATTCATAGGGCGCGCAAGGCAATGTAAGGAATCAAACATGCACAATACCTACACATGTCTAGATCAGAATTTCGAGCTCTATTCAATGAGCTTAATCGCATTCAGGGGAAACCGTGAAGAACACAATTCTGTGCCAAAACTGCATATGGGTTTCAATTGAGACTTTTTTAATCAAAAATTGGAATCGAATAGAGAAATAATGGCGATATCCAGTTCAAATTGCAAGCCCTAAGCCTCGACATGTTGATACAAAATTTTGCAAAAAAAGTTGTATGCTTCTGTGCCGGACGAGGTTAGCAGGGTGAACCGAATTTATTGGCCTAACGTTGCGACTTAAACGTCGTATTCAGAGGCCTAAAAAGTGGTCCGAAACTGAAGTGACCCTTGATCTAAACCGCCAAGAGCCGCATCGTTCCTAGCATTTCTGACGAACTCATACAAACCCTACGAAATTGAGAATTCCAGAGAAATCAAGATCAAGGTTCACTTCAGTTTCGGATCACTTTTTAGGCCTCTGAAGACAACGTTCGAGTCGAAACATTAGGCCAATAAATCTGATCCACCCTACTAACCTCGTCCGGCACAGAAGCATACGACAGTTACACCATCATGGCGAGGTTTTGAGAAGAGAGAACTTGGAGAATTCTACGAAAAAGGTTTCTATGATGTTGATGTTCTGCAATTTTTCCCCGTTATTTTCCATTGCAGTTTGCCTTCAGGTTAAGAACTCTAAAGCGTTTAATGAGAGTGGCCAAATCGGGGTGGTCACACCCTAACAGATTCTTGAACAAACTGCAACGGTTATAAATTTTATCTTTTTTTACATTAAAAATTAAGATTTTTGAGTTCGGAGTTGTTCAGCCTTCAGCGCATCCAAAACATAGGTTTCCGGCCGTGTTTTTTATGCAGTTATGGCTCAGAATTGTGTTTTCGACGGTCTTTCCCCAATGCGATTGAGCCCATTGAATAGAGCTCGAAATTCTGACATAGGCACGTGTAGGTGTTGAGCATGTTTGATTCCTTACAGTGCCTTGCGCGCCCTATGAATCGGTGAGCCCGGCAGCGAGCCTTAGCTCTCGCTGCCGATCTGGTCGAGCTGGGGACTGCTCTCGTCCGTCGGGTCACCATCGCGTTAACGGGGAGCTCGGCCACGGTCAAGATCGCGAGCGGTGGGGACCAGTGTGCACGTGCACGTGGTGAACTCGCCAATGGTCCGCAGGTACTGTCACCTTGCGCGCGCAATGAGTTGGCAATTAGGTTTCGTGCGAAACGTCCCTCACCCTTGTCCGGTCGGACACCGTTGGGAGCATTAGGGCTCGTTTAGACGTGAGGCGGCGCGCGGCGCGACCTAATGCAAAGGATGCAAAATCAATAGATCGCACCGCGTGCCGCCGACACGCTCTGTATAGAGCAGACCGCGCCTACCGAAACGTAGGCGTGAGTTCAAATGCGTTGTGTGCCGCGGGCACAAAGGTTTTATTTTACTCTCATTCACTTATTCTCACTTATTTTTTCCCTCTGATTTGCAATTCTTGGCACTATTCAACTTAACGGACTCCAGCACTCGATTTTTTTCAGTCAGAAATTTTGGTACTATTGTACTTTTGGGGCCCCACTTTTTTTCGTTTAAAATAGGCCTATTGGGGGTAATCGGCCATGGGAAGAACGATTCTGATACTCGTTAAGTGCGGAAATGCCTTATAAGCCCGTTATCTTAGGTTTTAGGGCGAGGAAACCTGCGAAATAGCACGCGGCGGCGGGAGACGCAGACAGTGCACTCCCTTCCCCTGCACATTTCGAAGTGCTTCCACAGGTGAGTTCGCGTTCAGTTCGCTCCGACTGGTCGGAGAGTTTCCAGTGGCACCACGTGGAGGCTTGGACAACACCACCAAGAGTTATCTCGGCGCGGTTGCAGTAGAATTCGTCCCCATTCCCCACGATGCCCAGACAGTATCATGGTAGCACTGGCTGGGTGTTGGCCGAGTCTTAGGGGTGTTGTCCGAGCCTCCCGTGGAAACTCTCCGACCAGTCGGAGCGAATTGAACGCGAACTCACCTGCGGAAGCACTTCGAAATGTGCAGGGGAAGGGAGTGCACTGTCTGCGTCTCCCGCCGCCGCGTGCTATTTCGCAGGTTTCCTCGCCCCTAAAACCTAAGATAACGGGCTTATAAGGCATTTCCGCACTTAACGAGTATCAGAATCGTTCTTCCCATGGCCGATTACCCCCAATAGGCCTATTTTAAACGAAAAAAAGTGGGGCCCCAAAAGTACAATAGTACCGAAATTTTTCTTCAGAAATTCGCTGAAACTTTGCACAGGGGGGTAATTGAGGGCGCTGATCACGAATCTGCTGTTCGTGTTCCACGTGGGTGGTCTCGGACCACCCAAATCGCTACTTGGGTGGTCCAGTCAGGATCACCGATTTCGCTGAAACTTTTCCTATGGGGGTTCTCTGACGTCCTGAGCACGAAGTCGGTTTTCCAAATGACGGCCGAATACGGTAGTTATAGGTGAGTCTCACCAGGTAAGGTCGGTAGGTACCCACCTATAACTACCGTATTCGGCCGCCATTTCGAAAACGGATTTCACCACCGTGATCAGGACACCAGAGAACCCCCATAGACAAAGTTTCAGCGAAATCGGTGATCCTGACTGGACCACCCAAGTGGTCGATATGGGTGGTCCGAGACAACCAGGTGAAAAATGGACTTCACCATCGTGTTCAGGACCCCAAATAACCCCCATAGGAAAAGTTCAGCAAAATCGATGATCCTGATTGGACCACCCACGTAGCGATTTGGGTGGTCCGGGACCACCCACGTAGAAAACGGACGGCAGATTCGTGATCAGCGCCCTCAATTACCCCGCTGTGCAAAGTTTCAGCGAATTTCGAATTTCGAAAAAAATCGAGGACTGGAGTCCGTTAAGTTGAATAGTGCCCAATTCTTTTGTCAGAAAAGCTAAAAATCTGTCTAGAAAGCTAAAATAAATTTAATCGCAAATATCTGTTAGAATAGAGCTGTTCGTAGGGTGGCTCTTATCAGTAAGTTCCGAAGGGATGGTCATTCCTCTTCTGATTCTTTTTCGAATTGTAAAGGGAGTGTTTTTAACTGTAAAGTCGAATTTGGACCAATTCTTAGCTTTGTTGAATTTGTATTTCCCCCGAATCGATACTTATTTTCCTGTTCGATCTAACTAGCTCCATGGGTCCTCCTGGCAATTTCACATCAATTTCCTTTTTAGTCTCTTTCTTGCCCGATTTGTAGTAAAAATCGAGCACAAAAAAGTAAAGAATGCGAACTCTCAGATATTTTCGAAGCTGCGCGTGCAGTGCACAGCAAACGGTGTGCATTGCACGCGGCACACGGTGGCGATGACGCCATCGCCCCTACAATCGCCTGACGCCTGGTCGCGCGGCGTCTAAACGAGCCCTTACAGGGATCATTGTCATGGCATAGATTCCCAGTAGTAATGAAGGTTCCATCTTTTTTTGCACCATTGTTTTGAAATTCGGTTTCAGAGGGCCATTTCTTTCATGTGAACGCCACTTGTACCGTCGCATGTCCCGCTAGGCGTGTCCATCTCAAAAATCTAATAACCTGAACCGAACGAATTCGGAAGATGAGGTCGGACATCACATTGGTTTTTGTACCCCTGATCCTCAAAATGCCACCTAGATTTTTGATACAGTGATGACATTCCTGACAAGGTCAAGCGAATATGGCAGGTAAAGGAGCTTCAATCTGCAGTTCCGCTTAACAAAAAGCAGAATAGTTTCCTGTCATATCAAAAATGCTATCAGCTTAACTGGTAGCTGCCGATATAGGCTTACCGGCTCATTCCCGTGATTACGGGTGAGTGCTGATAGCAACAGCCCGACCGAACTTAAGAAAGCTGCTTGGCGATCGCAACATACATCGATAGCACAGTGGTTAGTGCAGTCTGCCGGAAACAGAAAGACGCGGGTTCAATTTCCGTCCGATGTCAGTGTTTTGCGAATAACTTAGCATCTCGAAATATATAAGTCAATCGACTAATCTGCAGTTCGTTCGAATTCTGGAGGACCATAAATGAAACACGCATGCGGGTCTTGTCATAGAAAAGTAGCAGGTCATAGTGGGTCACAATGCAGCCAACGATGGGATGTGTCGAACATCATATGCATTTCCGATGTACTCATCTTTTTTGTCGATTGGCCAGAACAGTGAAAGAAAAGGTATTCAAATACAGCTGCAGTCGACCAGAATATGACCACTGTTTTTCTGCGGCAGAAATGTGACGTCGGAAAGATATTGACAGCTCGTCGACAGGTGAGGATTATGCAAAGCGTTTTCATTGCGATAGTAAATTGTCCACTCCTCGTCGTAGGTGAGAAATCGATAAAGTAATCACTCTTCAAAATTGCCAGCCTCGATTTGTATCTGCTGCTTGAATCAGAACTTACTGCTTTTTACCATACCTAGCTCTTTAACTACAGAATAGTTAAGAAGTGTATAGAAGAACGTTCACTATCACACGATTTGGATGGATCCTTTTCTCCCGCTGAACATATGGATATACAGTGTACACGAGGGTCAGTGCCTCTGACCTAGACGGGTTTTCGGTTGATCCATTACCATCCGATCAATCGTTGCAAATCAATGGTTTTTATGATACTATCATTAAACATGGTTGAGTCATAACTAGTTGGATTTTTCCAAGTGTTTATTTTCAAGATCAGATTTTCCGCCAACAAAGGCAGCTGTCAAAACCTGTAAGATGCTCTCGGTAGCGGAAAGAGAGCTCTACCGAAAGGTCCGCTGCATTCACCGTGATGAAGTGGCTAGCTGCTCCGATAGCTCCGGAATTCATTCCGTCTAAATCGTATATTCGCAATGTCACGCTTTTTCTCTTCCTATCTGGTAACAGTGGCACCCAATCCGTTGAGAACTTTGGAGAGGTCTATGAAACTTATTTATTTATTTATTTATTGAATACATCAGGCGTGCCATTACAAGTGAGGTTTAAAGTGAATTGGTGGAAAGCGATAGGTCCTCATAATCACTGACGACACTGTAATTCAGTTGATACTATTTGAGCAGTGTAGGGCTTGACATTCACTTTGGAAATTAACACTAGATAAGAGTCAAATAAATAGAAACTAAAGAAGAAAAAGGGAAACAAATATAACTGCAAGCGAATAATAGAATATTGGCGAAAGTAGAACGTTACACAGCCTATCAAAATAGCAACTACCGCGGTAGAGAACAACGAAGCAATAAATAAACAAATAAAATAGTGTTCCTATTTGGAGAACCGTCTACTCTTGGCTTTCAAGGGCAAGTCAAGGGCAAAGGCGACTTAGTACGCCCAACGATGTTAGATCTGGACGTACTGACCAGCGAGAAGCAAGCAGAACCGCACAAAACCACCCGCAAACTGTCAGATAACCTTCATCTTCCTCAGTCATTTGTTGTTCTTGGACTTAAATCGCCAAGGATTGAAAACTCGATCGATGAATACGCCGGTCCTCAACACGACCAATTAATTATGACTCAACCAAATAGAAGCTGGCAAAAAGCTGTTTTTGCCGCTTTTTGGAGCTTTCTAATTGATCAGAAATTCTAGCAAACTATCAAAAGTATTCGGAGAAAAAAGAACAATCTTCTGGTGTAACAAGCGCAGCTTGTCAAAGATTTACTCTACTCTCTGTATTTTCCGAATTAGGAGTTCATTGATATTAAAAAAGTCCAGAAAGGGCAGGACTTTCTTCACAATCTATTGCTTGGCTGTCCAATTGTCAAACCATGTTTTTTTCCTTTCATGTGTTTGTGTTTCGCTGATTATATTGTGGTAATTAAGCAAGTTAATGAACAAATGAAAACAATTCACTATTCTTTCATACAATTTTGAATAATGTTTGTTTCGCATGTTTCCTTTCGTAAATTGGCTGCGTGCAAATCGTATTTGCCACGATGAGGTTGTACATATTCAGCTAGTTCCACAGTCCTTCGGGTGAAGCTTTTCAACACTTCCTACGTCCGGCTCTCTATGAATCTCGGCATTGTGGTCAGTGTAGGAAGTCCGATACTTGAAGCCAAAACTAAGATTGATATAGCACTTTATTCGGCCTAACGCTTCGGCGTTCTCGCTTTCTTCAGAGCCTGGAACAAGTCGAGTTCGACCTGAGAAACTACCTTCCTAAATCCGCAAATCCTCCGAAAAAAATAAAAGAAAATCGAATGACCATCGAGCAAATGAGAAGGGTCAGAAAAGGCTAGCCTCTAAGAAGTGGACTAGTGAGGTCCACTACACACCCGTAGCTGGTAGGATTCGTGGGTGACTGATCGTGAGGGTTCACGACTAGAGACCACCCGCCTAGAAAACTTCTGGGGCATGAGCTGGTAGGTCAAGACCACACATGTCAACGAAAGGTGCCAGATTGGTTTATGTACCGTACTTCCTACACTGTTCAAGACTTACTTTTGAATGTGCACATTTCTACTTCCCCTATCAATCATACGAATTTTCGGTCTCATTCGTCACACTACTAACCATTCGGCGCACTGGCCGTTATCACAATGAGACCTTTAAAAGGTTCTGGTGGTTCGTGTGTTTAGCTCTTATCAAGCCACCAATGCATCTTCGATGATTGTCGCAGCCGTATAATACGCCTTGTCTGGGATAGTTCCGCCAGAGCTGCTACAACGTTGATTTTCATTCAACGAATATTCATGTCAGTTCAGCTCGGCGGGTGAGGGACGACGAAAGGGTCGGATAAAAAGGCAGAGGACGTAAAACAAACGCCCTGGAGAATAGCTTCGTCGACATTCCGGATTACGGCTGGGAAAAAATTGTGACGGTACAGCTTGATAAGTCCACGGCTGAATTGCATTACTGTATTTCCTATAAGTACGAACGCGCCATTGAGTACACTATAAACTCCATTAAGTGTATGCCAATAGGCATACAAACAGCCTCTTCTTTTCCATACAGTTAATTCCACGAAGTCCAAGTAGTTTTTTTGTTGGCTGCAGACCAACAATATTGTAGCAACTACAACTACTCAGCATCTCCCCGACTTCGAGATCCTCCACAACTTTCCCAAATCTGCGATAAATCCGGGAGCAGATGCCAGATTTGTATTTGTACGAAGGTTGGGCGAGTTGCTACTTGTTTCTAGAGACACCGTTACTAGGGTTTACTTATTAGGGTGTCCCAATAATATTGGGTTGTCCGGGGAGTTCTGCCACAAAATTTTTCGAAAAATTCGTAAAATCCAGCGAGAAGCGTTATGACCTATTCATGACCACTGATCAATAGAACGAACATTCTAGAATATTCTGAGCACAGTACCTCTTCTATATATCGCTGGTGCTGGGTACGCGATTCCATTGAAACTGAAGCTATGGCTCCAGTTGACAAACGTATTCTGGGACTGGTCCTGTACTATGAATTCCTTCAACGGCATTCCGCAGCGCAAGCAGCTGGCAATGTCTGTGGTGTATTCGGTGAAGTCGCGGTCTCACTTAAGGTAGTCCACAGATGGATCATCCGTATCAAGGAAGGAGATGTGACCTTCGAAGTCCTGTCGCGCTCCGGACATCCATCCACCGTAGACGATAGGCAATTAGCGAGCCTTGATCAAGGTGCCCAATGCCACAGCTCGTGAATTATCGGAAATGCTCCAGTGTCACCACTCGTCGATACATGTTCGTCTTAAGGCTTCTGGATATCGAAAGGTGCTATCGAAATGGGTACCTCACGAGCTCTGTGACTCAGGCCGTTTTTCTCGAGTAACCATTGTTCAGTCCCTCCTTCTCCGCTACCGTTCGCAGAACTTTTTGAGGAATGGTCTAACTGGCGATGAGTCATGGATAACCTATGTCAATGATACCCGAACGGCAAATTGGCTCCCTCACGGACAACCTCCTCCAAGACAATCAAAGATTTACCGCCACCAAAATTAGGTGGTGCTGCTTCAATGGAGTCGCGTACCTAGCACCAGTTATATCTAAGAAAGGTCCTGTGCTCAGAATATTCTAGAATGTTGTGTCCATTGATCAGTAGTCATTCTTGAGTCATATCGCTTCTCTCTAATTTTCACGAATTTTTTGAAAATTTTGTGACAGAACTTTTCCGACAACCCAATAACTACACTAAATAGCAGCTCAGAATGCTAAATAACAGCTACCTCCTTCTTCATGCTGCTTTCAGAGGCCTTATCTAATATCCAGAACGTCTCAAGTGTTGTTTGGTGGGCTGGGATATCAAGTTCGCGTGCCAAACGGACACCGCTACCTCGTTAAGTACACCCCATATGTATATTCTCTTTCGGTACAGGTACTCTTGGTCACGAAGCTCTAACGACAGTTCTAGCTTTATCGTCGATGTTTTAGCTTTCAATTAAAAAGGAGCTGTGCAGGTCTGTTTTAATGTCTTTTTCAACATGCTTCAACCTTAATGTTGCTGAGAAGGTTGAAACCGTGCGTCAAGATATGCTTAGTATGCTCAAATCTTCTCTCTTTTTCTAAACATTTCAGCATGCTCCTAAGTATATACATAGTATGCTGCTGCATCGAACAAGGTTAAATCATGAATCTAAATTTATGGCTTAACGTTCCGACCTTTCTATCGTCTTCAGAGGCAGGAAATTAGTTCGAAATTTGTGACCTTCAATCCATTTTGCTTGCGTTGAGCCTTTCTTAAAATTTCTGGAGGAAAGAGAAATGAGTTAATAAATATATCCCGTGATCTAACGGTAAGTTGCAGTAGATACAGTAGCGGTCAAAAGGATGTGTCACCTTACATTTTTAACTACAGACAGCTCGACTCGGAACGAATCTTAATCCATTCAATAGTTCTGACAACTTCGCTTGAAAATACATCGAAACTTACCCTTGTTACAAATTGTAGATTTCTAAAAAAATAATTTTCAGTGATTTTCCTATGCTATTTTACCCAAAAGTATCTTAAAAACCGCTGAGCGAGAATCCGATCGGAGACGATATTCTGATAGAGCACGATCTAGTTGTTATAAAGGTCTACGAATGTTTGATTCAGATTACGACAAGTTATAGTTTTTTCTGAGCACCTCAAAAGCTCTTGTTACCCAAAAACTGTTCAATTTGTAAGGTCATGTTTCAAATAGAATTCGTCATGAGAACTATCCATTGGTGTAAGATTCGCTTCGATTTGACCCATTTGTCCATAAAAATGAAAAGTGATATATCTTTTTGACCGCTACTGTATATACACGTCATTTTGCAGTTCAGTGAGGCCTTCCCCTTTCCTGCCTACCCCCCCCCCAGATTTGATTATCTGGTGGCCTTGCTGGCTTATCAATGGCAGAACCTTCGAAGGTTCTTGCGAATTGTGTGCAAAGCTCTTATCTGACGGCGAATGCACCTTTGATAGTTATCGCTGTCTCATTGTACACAATGCTTGAGTTGTTCGATCAAAGCCGATCTACATTATTGCCGCTTTATGGACTCTCTGGTAAAAGAGTTGAAGAGCCGAAGTCGAAGTTTAATTTTGTTACAACCAGGAGTTCTTCTTAAACGGCGATTGTCCACTCTGATGAAGAATAATTTGCCCTTCGAAGCCTCCCAATCTCCAATTTTAGGCGTGTGCTATTGAGGACAGAGAGTACATGTTCATTATTAGGGGACGATTACTTCAGTGAGTTCATTGTGAAAAACACTTTACTTTTTAATTTAATCTATTCTAAATCGTCCTTTCATCTTTTTTTGAACTCCCTGGGGTCCTAGAAGTGCGGTAATCATGAAAACGTTAATTAAAATGAAACTTTACAGAATTTTTTCTTCTGTACAGGCACACGAGAGCCACGTAGGCCAATTATAAGCCTAACTTCAAAATGAGAACTGATCCGTACTTTCTGAGCTCAAAGGGCGCGACCTTCCGCTGACATCAGATAAAACTTTCGAATGCTTTCTCACCATATATGGGATGGATCAGGCCCCTCTTAGGCCTTTGTTATACCGACGCTCACCCCCAGCGTCTGCCAGCACAACTCGTCCTATTCAGTATCAGACACCGTGGTAGCAGACAGGACAACTAAGGCCTTCGTTATAGGTTCGCTCGAACCGAGCGAAACTCGTCCATTAAGCATGAGACGCGCGTGGGGTCAGACACGCGCGTACGAGTTAACGGGGTGACGCCGTCGCGGGGACGCGCACGGGCTATTATGGGCTTCGCGGCATGACCCAATCGCAATGAGGGTCGCTTTGTATGCTTCCGGCGCGTGCGTACGTGCGTTGCGGCCGCGCGGTCACCGCCCGCAAATCGCAGGCGCTCAGCACGAGCGAGCCTATAACGAAGGCCTAACACACGCACGTCTGCTACCACGGTGTCTGATACGGAATGAGACGAGTTGCGCTGGCAGACGCTGGGGGGTGAGCGTCGGTATAACAAGGGCCTTAGTCCAGCCAATCAGTGTTCGGTAAAATTGATGTTATAAAGAGATGGGAGGGTAAAGAAAAAAGTTTCTTGTTGTTCCAAGTTCCAGAACAAAAAAATGTTGGAACAAATATTGCTGTTCACAGTGGTGCGTATTGTTCATTCTTTTCCGTCCACATAAATACTAGTGCTACTAGCCGGTTAGAGGCATCGTTCAGAATAATTAGCCAAATATACTCAACAGACGCTGTTTTCGTTTCGGCGAACTTCTCATCCGGAGTGGTAAGGTCATATCTTTCTCTAGGAATTGTCTTTCTGTCCTACCTTAGTTCTAGAACAAAACGTCAAAACGGCATTGACCAACCCCTTGCTAATCCTACTGAAAAACGAAGCGTTCCGCGATTTCGGGAAAGGCCAATACCGACCAATACCATTGCTTTCTCTTTTTTTCCGAAACTTGTTATGCTTTTCGTATGTCCTTTAGTTCCAGCGTAATTACAAGCCTTTTCTTATGCAACACTAAATCTGAGTACTTTATTATTCTATTTGATCTGAGTGCTTCCTAGTTCTGCATATTCTGTTGTCTAACCTTCATCTTGTCTTGTTTCTAAAGTACCGTTCTCATAGACATGGTATGGCGCACCTCACGTGCATAACAAAGAAACAAATGAACAAATAAACTTTGCAGTTCAACAGCCCGCGTGGCACAGTGATTGGCACCCGCATGGTCGAGCGATTGATCCCGGTCTGGGCTAACCAACTTTCCATCCCAGCGGTGTCGAGTGAATTAGTAGCAGACTGGTCGGGGAAGGTAAAGCACTGAGTTGGTATAGCGACTGGCCCGCATAAGTCATTATGACCGCCAAATAAGTATTCAGCATGCCTCTACGATCCTCGATGGAAGACGATTTTTTTTGCGCATCCTTGCTAAACTACGCCGACCCCTTTACCTTTTACTTTTTTTTACTTTATAGTTCTATTTTTAGCACAATTGCGTGTTGTCATTTTTGTTATCTTATCTAGAAACAATTAACAAAGTAGTTGGACATGAAGTTTCTGCATAGGGCAAGCTAGCCGCTTGTAAGATTCAGCTGTCAGCGATTATTTACGAAAAAATTCACTCCCACACTGCAATTTTCAGCTGCTTATCAGCTGCTCACGCTGTTTTTCGAATCACATTCTCACGACGCTTATTGCATCCATTACCTTTCAATAACTAAATGATCAAAACTTTTCTGAGAAAATTATATGTTAGACATTTCAACGTCGTTCTTCTGTAATGAACACATTTCCTTCGATTAGTGACTTCATATTGTTTCGTTTGTGCTCGCTTCGCTAATCACAGCTGTGATCAAAAACGAATAACAATTATCAGTTGTGTACTGACACCTTCTTCATATTCGTATTAATTCTAATTTTCGATTTCCCACGAATATCCTGTCCACAAATACCCGAGCTCTCGCCTTCACGGAAATTGGTTTTTTATAATTCCAGTTCACCTGAATTCGTCGTTTGTTAGGTCACACAAAGTGACTATTCATATGCAGGTTGGCCAAAAAGTATGGGCCGCTTGAAACGGACTCGTAATATTTTCAGGAAACAACATCATCTTGTCGAAATTTATTGGTAGATTACTAACACCACTGAAATTGCAATGAAACTAATATTGTTCAATTTGGCATCCTGTACGTGTCGACCGTCTGGGACGCTCAACTAAGCAAAATTGAAATTTACTCTTCAACACGCACTTTACAATGAAACTGATAAACATTTTAACCGTCTACAATGATATGAGGTAAACAGCGATAGTGATAAAATAGTGATATCGTATCACTATAATTCATACCTTTTCCCCTAAGACTGGAAAAGGTCACACTTTTTCGGTGAACGATGGCTGTCCAAAGGCAGCATACCCAAAATATGTAGTATCCTCTACATAAAATACAACCTTTTTGGACCAGTGTATTCAGACTACCTGAACAAAATGTTCTCAGGTGGGAGAGTACTTTAGTAGCTGTCTATTTCTTGTGAAAAGCAATATTGTATGCACATCTGGGCATTAATTTAGAGGGGGATTCTGCACAGATTCTTTAGGGTGTACGACACTTTCGACAAAATAAATAGGCCATATCTTATGAAGCTTGAGTGAAGCCACCAGGCGCGCTTTGATGAATCACGGTAGTCCTTCCGGGGATATGTCATGGACAAAAAAACAAGAAAACCCTAAATTTAAATAAATAAATAGCGGGGTTTCCGTTCATGAATCTGAATCTGGCTCTTAATTGTGCCACGGTTTGTCAGCTGCAGCTCATGGAGACGATGATGTTTACGAATGATGATGGCCATCGGGGAGTAAACTTACCTCATTAGGCATAAAGCTGTCGCTGAACATTAGAGTGCCTCGTACAGTTTGCTGTTTCGATTTCGACATTTATGAAGTTTTTCGGTTTTGAACTCATTTATTTATTAAAATTTAGGGTTTTCTTGTTCTTTTGTCCATTTTTTGCATTTTCGGCTGATTTATTGACACTTTTTCGCGCCATATTTTATGCAGGGTGGTCCAAGTATTGGCGAGAGTCGGGTCGAAGCGAACGCAGGAGCCCAAGAATTTCGGAATGATTCTCGTCTACTGCTTTAGTGCTGGTATCTTGATTTCTGACTAAATGTAGAAACGTATTTTAAAGGAAACACAAACGAAGGGGTATGGAATAATCTTGAAACTCACTGGATTACAATTTCGGATATTGACCACGTGAATGAGATATGTAAGTCAAAGGATGTAAGACCCAGTGTAACAAGCACCCAATAATAAAATACAATTAAAACTATGAAATCAATCCATATAACAAGCAAATAAACTATTAGAAAAATTTAAATTAAAACCCTGAAAATAATTACCCAATAATTCTATAAACCCTTTGATTGGAAATCAAACATACTTTTTACAATTCTATGAACCTTTGATTGGAAATCAAGCATACTTTTTATACTAAAGAACTTGAATATTATTAAAGTCTAAAAGGTGGTGTGTGATTATGTTTAGGTTTCTACTCGTTGAAATTCTTGTTGGGGTCTGGTGGGCGATAAAACGAAACTGTGCTCGTTAACTGCCAAATGGGCTGTTATCTTGTCAGCTGCAGCAAAACGTCGCTGTCCTCAATTCGTCGTTGTTGGCCGAACGATAATGTGAGGCACGAAAAACGCAACATTAACGTCGTGTTTCTGGCACGACTCTTTCGACTTCACCGCGAATCACTCGACGGCGCAAAGGTCAATCGGAGGCATTTTCGGCTCGTTTACGTGCAGGCGATTCAATTTCATGTTTCTATTTCCGCCGCATCGACCTAAGTGGTGTGTGCCCCTAAGTGGAGAACGAAGCCCCGCGTCCATATCACGTCATCGCGAACTCCAAATCAGTGATGATCCCAACTCTTAAATAAGGCGCTCTCGATGAAACATTTATTATACTTTTCGTGCGGAACCCAGAAGAAATCGTAATGACCTGGTGATGCTTTATGAAATTCTCTTCAAATTAAATATAAGATACTGGGGTTCAGTATCTTGCGGCGGTACATCGAAATTGGTGCTGCCAAGATTTTGATCGAAAGTGCAAAAAGACGCGTTTGCTAATAGATCAGCAATTCAATTTCCCACATTTTTCAAAGCAAACCTAATTCCTGCAAAATTACTTTCTTTTAAGAGGTTGGTTACAAAGCTCTTGCTCGAGTCGTCAGCTTAAACATGCCATTACAGTGCTCTGGTTGTTGTGTTTTATGGTATTTTTACACTGCATTTATTTTTATACTGTTTTTATAGTGTTATAGCGTTTGGTAATTTAACATGGTGCACGTAAATAAGTAAATGCTGCCCAAGTAGAAATCCGAACTGGCCAAGTTTTCATCTTTTCGCGCGTCCACTTACCAATAAAATGGATAAAATGGATAAAATGGAACATCTCACTATATTTTCGAAGGTGAAGTTGCTACTTTGGTAGGTTATCAACGCCCTAATAAAGCATTACCAACAGTTGCCACAAAGAAATTGATGTGGTAAAACAATCGAAAATTATTTGGTTGAGTCACAAGTAACCGTACACTTAAAAATGATCGGGTTTCTATTTATACCTATTCTATTCTACCTATCTATATATATTTCCCGCCAAACGGGGCATCGGTCAAACCGTGTAATGATCACACTAAACAGCAGAACGCCGAAGAACTGCTACTAGTAATAGAGCGTGTAAAACCTTACAAAACAGTTCACTGCATTTATTATACTTTGATAAAGTTGCTGACTGCTATAATGGTTTCGGAGTTCATCTCGTCGTAATTACATATTTGCAACGACACGCTTTTCCTCCTTCGGTCTGGTCGCAACGCTAACTGATTCTTTTAACATTCAAAGGATGTTTCTACAGAAAAAACTACTGTCTGAAGCACCGTTTAGTCCTGGAACTTGAAATTCAGTACCGGCGACTACACCGTCTAGAACAAGAACAAGTCGGGATACCTGTCGGAGGTGGATCTGAACGTATTGGGAAGGAAGATGGACAGAACAGAACCATTCCAAAATATTCGTGAATTGTCGAACACCGTGCCTTTTAAGCGGCTTAAAATGTCCGATTTCTCATAACTCAACTTTATGTCTACTTTCATAAGCTTTTCCAAATTGCAGACAGCTTTTCCAAATTGCAGACAGCGACTTGCTTAGATTTGAAAAGCTGGATCTAAACGAATGGACGATCTGGATCTGAAATGAGTTGGATCTGAACCTATTGAGGAGTGTGTTGGGCAGAACAGAGCCATACTAAAATACTCCTTAATCATCAAATGTCTTGCCTTCAGTTATCTGTGGTTCGTGGAACGAAGTCGATTGGCAAAATCTTGGTCAACTTATACCGCAGGGGCTCAAAATGTCCGACTTCTTATCTCTCAACCTTATGTCTACTTTTATAAGCTTCTCCAAGTTGCAGAAAGTGACTTGCTGGGAGTTGAAAACCTTTCCCATTGGCGAATAATATTCTTTCTTCTGCTGTGATGGAGGCGGGCATTTTGCTCCTGATTCAGGCGGCATTATCGCTCGGTCAGCAATCACCGCTCAATCGTCGCCGAAGAACTTTGTCGTGGGTGGTCTGGAAAATTCGTTGGCTAGCCCACAGCTTCTTATGTTCACTTTCGTTCCTTACTTGTGACCTTGCCAGTATCTCTTCGTCATAATATACCCACAATTCCGTCGATATTCAGCTGATGTACGAAGACCAATGCCTTTTACTGAATTGAGTTTAGCACAACATGAACTAAATATGAATTTAATTTTAAGAGAAGTTCCTCTCCACTTGTACGTTAGTCTTCGAATTTCTTTTTCTCTCCATTTCGCACAATATCTGATGACTCTGGACAGCACCATTGCTAGAAACATCAAGTTGTTAGAACAATTCTGAAAGTCTTCATATATTCTTGAAGCTTTGATTTGAAAAATCTGCAGAGCACTTTTAGAAGTCAAAATAGTGACTACAATAACGTGATGTAATCTTCTATTACCAAGCGAAAATTCTGTGGACCATACAGCTCACCCGCTTCACAGTCATGCTCATTGAAACATGATTGCCAAAAGAAAGCTCTCACCCACCACAGCACAACTGCTGCAAAATTTAAAAATGCTTACAAAGCTGTACTACTGAACTCTACATCATGTGCGTATCAATATACTGGATTGGATTGGATGATAAAACGCTCTCCTCTGGATATAAAAAATTTGTTCTGTTGTTACTTGACAGTCTAAGAATTCGAAAATCACGCGATGCTCTCCCGATGTGGTGTTTTCAATCTACCCGCGCTGTTATCCGTTGCCTTATAGTATTATTTTCTCGAACGTTTTTCAATTTCAGCAGCACACTTTATAGAGAGTCGGTACACCACGGGAGATTCCCTCCCTTCTCTCCTAAAAATCGTTCGAAATTACGAGGATAATCACCACTAAGGGTTCGCAGAGTTCTGTTCTCTTGTTTTCCACCTGCACTTGAACACCTCCGAATATCCCCGTGGCGAACATTGTTACCAAACAGCTACATTTTACTCAAACCAAGATCGAAGGGTTTGAGCTGTTGCCTGATTTGACTGTGCTTGTCTTTGGGTGAACTCCTTAGATCAAATTCTCTCCTTCGTTGAGTTCGCTTTCATCCATCGAATGAAGATTCCCTGTGCATGTCGGAAAGCGTCGATAAAGTTTTTCCAGATATGAAACTCGAAGCTACAGTGCTACTTATTACGCCTTTTCTGTGCCTGGTCGACGCCCAAGGGTGCAAGTACGTTCGAGTGAGTTGCTGTGAACTTAAACTTCGCAGGCTATTTCAAAATGTCATTGTGCATCTTTTCCTAATAAAATATGTATACCTTTACCTACGCAGCCACCGGGTCACCCACCTATCCTATCAGCTACGGGTGTGAAGACTCACTAGTTCACTTCTTACGAGGGAGGTTGCTTAGCGTGCCTCAACGTTTTAGAACGAGGCCCATACTGTTTTGTAGAGCATCGAATTGCGATTAGTGAGAGTGACATAGTTTGTTTTTGCTACCTGCAAAAGGCCCAAAAAAGGGCGAAAAACCTCTACAAACAACAGGTTGCGAAGTGGATTCTGGATCGGAACCGTCGGAGCTAATACCATGCTGGCACAGCGATTAAGATGTTGGACTCACAATCTGATGGTCAGAGGATCGTCGCTTTGCTATACTTTTCTTTTGCCTTCATAATCTAGATGTGAAAATACGCTTCTTTTGCAATTTTCTCGCTGTTGCTGTATAAAATCGCGTTTGGGGCGAGTATGTCCAACAAAGTACGCAAAAAAGACAATGTCTTCTAGCGCTCATGTATGTGACCCATGCCTACCGTAACCAACCCAAATCGACCCAAAATTTAAAAAAAAAGTCAGATTCATTCTAAGCCCGTATACGCCCCGTAGACAACGTTTAGACTATATCGGTGATTTCGACGTAGGCACCCTCATTTGTTAGCTCGAGCCCATGTCAGACCCAAAGGGAAAAACCGATGTTAGATTTTTTCGCATTAGGTAGAGGGCGATGGTTTTTCGCCTTTTTTGGACCGCCCTCCTGCCATATAGGGAAAACAAAATAGGTAAAGGGCGATGGTTTTTCGCCTTTTTTGGACCGCCCTCTTGCCATGTAGGAAAAACAAAGCATACCGTTGCAATCGCAATTCGATTCTCAATAAAATAGTGCCGGTTTTCTTGTGAATCTTTGAGGCACACTGAGCAAACTCCCTCGTTAGAGGCTTTGAAGTTAGGACGCCGAAATGTAAGCCCAAATAAAATGATACTATCAATCCTGATTGTGCTATAAGTAACGGACTTCTTCCACAAAACCTTTCAGACGTTTGAGGAAATTCCATCTTCCTTGCGTTTTGATACCTACCAAATGTGGCCCATCAAATTGTAGACTTGTTTCTTAAGCTGCTTAGAATTTTACACTCCGGCCGCTTGTTGGAAAACATAAGAAAAGCTAAAAAAGCCGGTGTTTCAGTTTGAGACGCAAGCAGAAGCCGAACGACGTGCTGTGTTTGAGCGATGTCTGCTGAACTGCAGTGAGTCGTCGCAGGACCTCAATCCGTGTTACGATTGCGTCGCCCCGTACAAAGCGTACGGTTGTCTGTTGAAACGAGAAGAGGTTCGCAATCGTTGTTTCGTTTTTTAGTCGAAGCCGTTCAACTACTATTATTAATGCGTTTTCGCTAGTGCTAACTAAAGGTGAAACGTTCGTTCTCCGCCTTCCGGCGATCGCCTTCGCCATGGATTCGGCGAACGCTGGCCAGATACCCAACGATGGTCCAAAAACCGACCAGATTTGTTGGTAATCAATGACCCACTTAGAGCGGTTGTGTGAAGATTTTGTTCCGATGGAAAACACGAATTGTTTCAGATCAGAGTTTGTAGCTCTCTAATGATGTTAGTGTTCTGGTGATAGTATGTTACCGAGGTAGTTAGGTGGAATATCTTTTAACGGCCTGACGTTTCGACCTTCTCGTCGTCTTCAGAAGCCTAAAAATGGCTCGTGGTTCGTGACCCGAACGGCTCACCCCGCTTAATTTTGACAGTTGCTATGAGTAAAGGTAAAGGTAAAGGTGCCGGCGTTGATCAGTCCCCTTAGGACGCGCCGCCGCATTGTGTTCCATTCAAGTCGTAGAGGCTTGGTGAATGTGTATTTGGCCTATACAATGACCTGGGGGAGGCGCTATACCAGGTCAGTGTCTTTACCTTCCCAGACAAGTCTGGTACCAATTTACCCGACCCCGGAGGGATGGAACGCTTGGTTGGCCCGTGCCGGGATCGATCGCTCGACCGTGTGGGTGTCAGCAGCGCCTCTTACCACTGTTCCAGCGGGTAAATTGGCTGCTATGAGTAACAAACAAAAATGCAATACAAAATAGAAAAAAAGCAGGCGTATCTGACCATTGCTTACTTGCTCGTCTACGGTGGAATCGGTGAGGCTATTATCTTTCATAAATACATTTTGGTTTCGTATTCATAACAATTTGTGCTAGAGTGGATGCGGTCTGTGGTGGTGTAAGCCATTCGGCTCATTAACCATGAACCATGTTTAGGCCTCTGAAAACGACGAGAATGTCGGAACATCAGGCCGTTAATAAATAATCACACCTAACAAAGGCATACTAACATATTAGCAACGGAATAGTAACATCAGTGCCAACGTTCAATGGGGAGAGAACCTCGAAATCTGTCAAATGAGTCCAACAAGAAGTAACATTAACGCCATGGATAGACTATTTTTGATTTATTTTCAACCGAAACATGGGCTGTGCAGCGAGAGTTGCTATGTGCTATTTCTGCTTTGATAGGGCTCGGATTTCTGCATAGAAACATGGTTTCTGCGAGAATGTTTGGATAATCAGTTCACTCCACATCAGTTCACTAGGGAACCTTTTATTGCCGGGTGATCTGGTGCACTTCTAAACCATCGGTGGCGATAGTGGTATCGTCACATTATTTACGAACACCTTAGAACACCATCAAGAAGTCGGATATATCCAAGAACAAATTTTCAGTTGATCGGCTGCGAAACGAGCTGTTCAACACAACTCGATGAAGAGTTCTTCAAGAGCTGTCTGCTTCGATGCGCTCAGAAACGAAGGACTTTAAAAAAGTTGCGGGATTTCAAGAGACTGCAAACGGAATGAGACGAATTACTTGCTTCAATTACGCATAATTATTTGCAAATTGTTCACTAGCCGTATCCATAATAGGACTTTGGATTCATGTGCATAGAATAATGTTGTTGCAGCACTTCGAAAACCAGCGCTGCTACATATTTCTCTACTTTGTTCTTTCTTCTCGCCATTGAGATTCAATAATTCGATGAAAAACAAAATTCCAAATAGGCATTCTGCTGGAAGGTTAACTAAGCTCATCAAGCTTCGTTCTCGTTCTGGTTGAACCAACCCTTGTCTATTGTTGTATATTCAACTTGTGTCTCTATTGCTGATTTGACCGTTGCTTTTTAATGCATGAATAAATTGTAATTATTTCCATGACATTTATATTTTTTTCTGATATTACCCCTGCATCCTTGTTTTCCATTCCTGCTGCCAGCTGAGCATCTAGAAAGTGAAACATAATGGCTTGATAAGCTTTCTCTTTCTCTTTCGTAGTCAGGATGAACAAAATGTGCGGTCGATTTTTATTAGGGTGTGTCAAAAGTTTTGAGAAAATTCGACAGTTTCATTCAAGAACAAATAACGAAAAAAACGTGGGAATCTAGCCGCAGTAGTTGCCGTCTGTAGCCGCGACCTTTCTCCAACGAACAAGCAAAGCATAGATCGCATCCATCCAGAACGAGGAGGATCGTGACGAGATCCATTGGTCCATCGTCATGACATCCTCACGACAATCGAAGGTTTTCCCTGCGCAGAAGGCTTAGAGGCCTCTGAACGCATGGTAGTCGCAAGGGCTAAGGTCGGGTGAGTAAGCTGAATGGGGTAGCCATTCTATCTTTCTCGAACAAGAATTCTCTCGACAGTTGAGCTTGGAGTACGGGTCGCTTTCTCCATATCCCTCAGGCTCTGATCCGGATTGCTCTGCACGCATCTCAGAACAACGTTGGATCTTGGAGATAGTGGTCGACAGGAGCGGAGGAGTTCTTCCAGCGAAAAATCGTTCTGATCAAAGCGTTGGTACCATCTGGAGCAGGTAACAAAAGAGGGGACATCATCGCCCATCGAACGCATCAACTCACTTCGAGCCTCGGCTGCAGGACGTCCTGTGCGATGGCAGTGAAGAAGGAGGCGTCGGTAGCCGTTAAGGCTCGACATTTTTCCAGCAGCCGTAAGAGCAATAGAGATGGCCGAAGGTACTGATTGATTGGTACATAGATGCGTTGAAATCCCTACTTTATATAGTGTTTGACCCACGATGTCAACCTGCCCCGTTGATGTGCCACACCTTTTTGGAATGAAAGACTCGAATTTTCTCAAAACTTTTGGCTTACCCTGATACTACTCACTCATCAATTACTCATTTCCAAGATCTAGCCTAGTGCATTGGTGAAGACACATCGAACTCGACGGATCTCTCCTCGCCGAATCGAAGTCTTATATAATATTCACGTGGGACGTCCTATGAACATGAACAACATGAAGGAAGATCCATTAGAACCGTATCCGATGAGTGAAGCTCAAATTTAACACCACGCTGATGAAAAATAAACGAAAAATTAAAGTTTTACAAAGTTTTTCAAAGGTTTTCAAAAATCTAGGAAGTGAGACGTTGTACTGTACGAAGCGTTTTCACGCCTGAGCCTGTGAATGCTTTGCATCATAATATTTGTCAGAAGAAAGAGTGCCCACGGACTTCTCAAACAGGTCAACGACCAACTTCATTCCCCGACTCGACGGTTTAACCTACTCTATGTGAGACGTGACCCGATGTATTAGTTGTATGAATCAGACGATGATTGTCACCAAAAGTGACAAGACACCCCAATAATAATTATAGATTTTTATGAACGGCTTTCAGTGGCATTGATAGACCTACACTTCGTTCCCCAATAGGTCGAGATCGTACTCCTTCCAGTGGCCTGACTTGTCCTTGTTCTCGATGGCGGAGTAGCCAATACAGCAGTTCAATAATGAAGACTAGACAGTATTTCAAATGGGAGCACTTTCTTTATGAATCTGGTTGGAGTGTTCAAAAGATTAGTTCAAATAGTGATCAGATAAAGAGCGAAAAAGCATGATGTCGCAAACACGTGATTTGAATTTAATGAATTCCGGAGCCATTGTAACGATGATCTACGTTACTAAAACGGATGTGGCAAAATTTTTTAGTAGCGCTTTTCTACCTTTATCGAATGTATCTTGCCCATTCTGATAGGTGTCTTCATTGAATAGAAATTTCATCTTGAATCCGAACGCGCGCAGATATCCGATACTTATGACTCAATACCAGGTGAATGTATTGTGCTTCTGGAAGAAGAGGCGTTCAACAGCCTAAGGATTTACACTGAAGATTTCCATTGATGTGACGAACGCAATGGAAAATGGAATTGAGGGCACGGGTCCTCATTCATGAGATCTCGTTCAAAAGGGGCTGTATTCATTCAAAGCCCTCATTCACTTTCGCCACGTCTGACGATCGAAAGGTCTGCGAATTCCTGGCTACCCGGTTTACTTTGAAACGCTCAGTTCGCTTACTCCTTCGTATTGCTGAATTTCTTCTGTCTAGTTCTATGTGTAAAAACATTATGAGCTGCTGTTAATATTAATTACTTCTGCCACACGAGGTTGTTAGATGGATAAGCCTGAAAAAGTTGAAACGTTAGGCCGTAGAATAAAGTTTATCCACATAACAACGTCATGGTACTTAATAGTAGTAATTCATCGTCAATGCAGTGGTTCAAAGGCAAGAGAACATAGAGATCATCATGGGCTGCCTTATGCGACGATTACTTTGGTTCGTTGGCTCGAATGAAAATGTTTTTGGTCTGAAGCTATTCTTCCACAAGATAGCATAGTGATTGATTGATTTGATTTTGATTCTATTCAGCCAGTAACTAAGTGGGATAAAAAGGAACGATTCACAATAGGTAGAATGCAAAAAAACTAGCAAATTGGCGATTATATTAGTAACAAAAGAAACACAAAAAACAACACAAAAATGGCGGGCACAATAAAGTGTTAATACAAATGGAAGCATCAAAATTTGTCTCTCCACCCAAGCTCCAAAAAAATTGAAAAAAGCTACATGATAAGTACAAAATTCTCAGATACCCAGACCAACGTGCAGAGCAGAACTGATTGTAGATAGAGAAGACCAAATCAGAAAGAAAAACCTCCGTCAACGTGCTAGGTCGTCTATTACTAGTAGGCACACCACTGGCATCGTCAAACCGGGGCGGATGCTGTATTTTGCATCTCTTTAACCTGGTACGCACCCAGGGGGGTTGGCCTACCAGGAGAAACCATGCGTTCACGTGAGTTATAATAGGTCAAAAAAAGTGATGTATATAAAAAATCGCGAAAATATTAGTAAGTAAAAAGTCGAAAAAATGCGAAAACATAACGTTTCATAACGTATAATTTGACAGGTATGTCTCCTTAAACAAAGTTAATCATGTGTGATTAACTAAGTAACCCAATTTCCTCCCCACCCACGCTCTCACAATCAGTTTCACGATTTTATTTAAGACGCATATTGAAGAAATTTCGGGAACACAATTAATCGATTTCTTTTCCGCTTCAAATCCCCGTCCGTAACTCTTTTACGATTGGAATAACTCTTTGAACAGTGCGGCACTGGCCTCCGTTTTTTTTGGATGAAAAAGCGCTAGAATAACTGGGTAAGCACTAGACGGGCGGATAGCAGAAGCAAGTAATAAATTGCGAAAACATTGGCTCTTTCGAGCTACGTTCAGTGAAAACCACTTCCTCATCGCGGGTTCTGAAATTTAGACCACAACTTCTATTCGACCGTATCCTTTCTACTACTCGCCCACTATTCGCCAAAAATGATCTTACTGCGGTTAGCTGCGTCGGATTGAAACTGAAATAAGCAGCGAACTGCATTAAGCAGTGCAACGCGGACACTTCACCCTCTTTCTCATCAATCGTCCTTTCGCTGTCATCACAGGCTTCTGTTCGAACACAAAACTCGATATCTTGTTCGGATTTGAGTCTTACGAAGGGTGGTGAAAATAGCTCTTTGTTATTCTTTCTACACTGTGTGTTGTCAAGCCCCTTCCTCCAAATTTTCTCGGCTTTTGATGCGATGTTCGTTATTTACATCAATAATATGATAATGAATGAACAACAACAGTTTTCAACTATCCGCCGCCTTTCTCTCAAACAACAACGTGAAAGACATGCATTGACTCGAGCGGGATGAGAGAGGGGTTGACGCGACTTTCCATTTTCTTACGTCTCCTTTCCTGAGCTATTATTCGTCTTTCCCTGTGCGGTCGAGTATATGGCGTGATGGGGGAGCTGCTTACCAACACTCTTTCTCGGTGCAGTCCTATCTAGACGATCTTCGTATGCAACACAATTGGACGCTCAGTCGCAATACACCGAAAGCCTCTAGCCTATGACCCCCATGTGGGCTGCCCCTTTCTTCTTTTTTTATGTGGGCCTTGTTTCTCGGCCTTGGTTGTCCTTCTCCTCTGTCAGACACCCCATTGTTGTATCATAGTGTCTTGGGCCTATGCTTTACTTGCCTCTGGCCGCTCGTCCTCTGCTTGTTTTTTCAAGAAAATACAATTGGAGTACGCCTAAGGCGATGGGATAAATTACTCCCGCCACATCATGTATTTTCGACCTCTTCCTTTAACCTGCCTATTATCCTCATGTACTGTGTTTCGCTGTCCTCACATATCATGACTGTTTACCAGACGGTAAAAGTGGATAAAAAATTAAACTAATTTCAACTAAAACTAAAGAATGCTAGAGCAGAACAAAAATCATGGTATCAGTTAAAAGTTCCGCCTTTACGGACTCGGTCGGGCTCGATTTTTTCGTCGAAACTTTGTGGGCAGAGTTTGTGGCGCTGAATACGATTTTGGTGTCTGTTCTGCCAATTTTGAAGGGGACCATTGGTGTCGCTTCCTACGACGGTTCAACCAACAGATTCAACAAAGCTCAGTCTTTCGCAACTACAGTAGTTCGCGAAAAGATATGTCACCTTGCATTTTTGGGTACAGATCGGTGAAACCAAAAGGAATTTCATTCCAGTTGACAGTTTTACTAACTCTTATTGGAAATACACTAATATATGCCCTTTTTGGAAACTCTAGATTTTTTTAAAAAATTTTAAACTTATTTTCATATGCATTTTTAAACGAATGTATCTTAGGAACCACTGAGCCTCCGCTTGTCTTGTAGCGATATTCTGATAGAGCATGATTAGCTTGTTCTAAAAGGCTATGGATGTTAGTTCTAAAAGGCTATGAATTTTAGTTTCAAGACATTAATAAACCATAGAATTTTTTGCGTGAATTTTTTCATGGTCGAAAAATGGTGAAATCATGGGACAATCTTTCATATAAAATTACATATATCAGTAACCAGCGAATGAAATACTATTGAACTAGGATATGTGATAGTACAAGATTTTCTCTTTCCCACGCATTTCTAACTTTGAAGAATAGCCGTCTGACTACAGAGAAAATAGCTAATGAAATTGCATTTACACAAGCGGCCGTTTTACGAATACGCGCAGGTCATTCAACTCCAGATTTCTCTAGCGCATAGTAGACTTATTGCTTGTTAGGTACTTAACAGGTAGCAGAATAATTCCCGCTATTGTTCAGAAAATCATCTGTTGCTGTATGCATCACGATTCCACCACCGTACGCTGCGCTGGTTTGTGCCCCATTTTCTCTCGGTCCAGCTAGAAGACGATTTTCTGAATAATAGCGGGAATTATTCTGCTACCTGTTGAGTCCTCAACAAGCAACAAGTCTGCTATGCACTAGGGAAATCTGGAGTTGAATGACCTCCGGGTATTCGTGAAACGGCCGCTTGTGTAAATGCAATTTTATTAGCTATTTTCTCTGTAATCAGACGGCGATTTTCCAAAGTTAGATATGCATGGGAAAGGGAAAATCTTATGCTATCACATATCCTAATTTGATAGTATTTCATCTGCTGGTTACTGATATATGAAATTTTATATGAAAGGTTGTCCTATGATTTCACCATTTTTTGACCATGAAAAAATTCACGCAAAAATTCTATGGTTTATTAATGTCCTGAAACTAAAATTCATAGTTTATTAGAACAAGCTAATCATGCTTTTTCAGAATATCACTACAAGACAAGCAGAAGCTCAGTGGTTCCTAAGATACATTCGTTTAAATATGCATATGAAAATGAGATTAAAATTTTAAAAAAAATCTAGAATTTCCAAAAAGGGCACATATTAGTGTATTTTCAATAATAGTTATTGGGACTGTCAACTGGAATAGAATTCCTTTTGGTTTCACCGATCTGTACCCAGAAATGCAAGGTGACATATCTTTTCGCGAACTACTGTATTTTGTCCGATTTTTATGCCGTTTTACGGACGTTGGCCAAAGACGAAAGCATTGTTGCGAAGACAAGTAGCACCGCCAATGTATTTTAACCCAAGGCTGTTATAGACAACTCTGCAAGAGACTTTTCTCTACTTTTTTCTAGGTCAGTGAACACAGAGAACTTGGTCTGTAATTGATCCTTTCGTTTGGAGTTAAACGGTTGGCTTTGGTTCTGAAAACTTTAGCGCGAAGCTGGCGATAGAAGGTCGCACTGAAGATGATGCTAGATGAAAATACATATAAACTGTGACCATAACATCCTCAACCTCTTCAGCTTCGCCTCAAACTTTGCACCTTTGAAGAAAGACCTTGTGTTTTCATTTCTGTACAGTGGTGAATAGAGGGGGTGGCGAACACATCCGACGCGCCAGCGCACACCGTTCCGCTCGCTTGTCGCTTCTTTCAATAGGTCGATCCATTCGTGGAGGATTTGGAAAGTGACGGCGACCAATTATCCTCTCGCTGGTCAGTTCAATCCACCCTCGTTGCCCTCTTTAAATTCTGACATTTAATCTTTCTCTGAATAGCCGAGCGCTTAAGTGCTCTATAATATCACCCAATATTCACTCTGTGGCTAAACAGTGGTACTGTGCACAATTAGGTTTTCGATTTCAGGGTAAAGAGGGGCGAAACCTCATTTTTGTGGGTCGGATTTTGTCATTTTGTGACTGTTGTGACTACAAGTGTTTTCTGTGTGAATCCTTGACATTGTTTGATTTTCTCTTTTCATTTATTGTTGTTTAGTTGATTTTTCAGCGCGTCTATTGACGTCGATGATAAATAAATAAATAATGGATAAATACATTTTCAGCTGATCTTTAATGGATCTATTAGATATATTGCATCATTTTTGGAATCAAAAAGAAAATAGAATCAACTAGTAGATAGATGCTGAATCCTGAACTGAAATTCAGGTCTTATCATCTATCCATTAGTTTATTCTATACTCCATCACTAGACATCGCTGACGTTCCAGTTTTCTGGCAACGAGCGAGCGAAACGAAAAGGTCGATCAAAAATTATGTAGTACTTAGCTGACGATATTGGTGGCTTTCACCCACAAAATTTGAAAACGGAAGCCTAATTGGTGATCAGCACCTGTGATAGCCTTGTTAAACAAATTTCTGCGAAAATTAATATTAGAACAAGGTCGGATCTGTCGAGACGGGTTTTGTTGCCAAAGTAGAGGATGACTAGAGGCGTTCCCTCAAATAGAGCAACAAAATCGGAATGATCTACGGGACCGTCGGCACGAGCGGCCGCACCGTTGCCTCGCCGTAGGTCCTTAACTATCGTCATTACTGCGCTGCTGTCCCAGAAATTTCAAAACGAATGTGAGATTCGTTATCAGCGTCCCTGATAGCCTAAGTAAGCAAAATTTCAGCAAAAAATAGTTTGGGCGAGATCAGGTCCGGCTTGCTACCGTAGCAAAGAATGCCCCAGGTGTACCAATCCCAATGTCTCATAATTACAGCTGCAGCAATGCAGTGCAAATCTGAAGGTGCCTCAAAGTGTGAAGGCGTCTCAAATGAGTTGACCCAGTGGCATGCTGTATCCGTGGAGTTTCTCACCAGTATACATTCGAAAAGAGGGAAATTATTGCACAGTTATATCCTTCCATGCTGAGAGAGCTAGAATATAGCGACCTAATTGACATTTTCTACTGCGGAGAGATTCCGACGGCAAATTGTTTCCAAATGTCCCGATTCAGCTGGGATCGGTCATTAGTGACCTTGAGAGGTGGGCGGCATCCGAGGAGAATATCCGTCGCCCAGTGTTCCGAGATTGTCTACATCCTTCCCTAAACAAGCTTCGCTGAATCATCGAGCGTTTTTTGCAACACTCTACCTTCCACTCTCAGGTCCTATGTCGCAGGTTTTGCTTACCACGTTGCTTGCATATTTCCACCTCCAGTGTTATCCATAGGGAACCTATACCGTTCTTTGGCTCCAATAAACCCTGATTAAACCTAATGTTGGTAAAAGGTGAAGGTGCCGGAGTTGATCAGTCCCCTGAAGACACGCCGCCGCGTTCGTGTTCCATTCAAGTCGTAGAGGCATAGTGAATGCGTATTTGGCCTATACAATGACCTGCGGGGGCTATCCGCTATACCAGGTCATCGTCTTTACCTTCCCAGACAGGTCTGGTACCAATTTACCCGACCTCGGAGGGATGGAAGGCTTGGTTAGCCCGTGCCGTGATCGATCGTTCTACCGTGCCGGTGACAGCAGTACCTCTTACCACTGTACCACGCGGGCGCTCATATCCATGCTTGTATTGCAAAAAATAGTGAAAGGTCATACACCCCCCATGGTCGAGCGATCGATAGCCAAACCTTTCAGGGTGTGGTAAATTGGTACCCGACTTGTCTGGGAAGGTAAAGACACTGAGTTGGTGTAGCGGCTGGCGCCCGTAAGCCGTAGTATAGGCATCCACCATACCTATGCGATTTGGAATAGAGCACAATTCCTCTGGGGGCTGATCGGCGCTAACTTCTTATCTTCACCTCTAATAAGTTGAAATTCAATTCGAAGCTCGCCAATAATCGGAAAAGCGCCGAAATGTTAGTGCCGTGGGGAGGGGTGGTTGAAAAAGCTGAACATCAAATGACGTCCGGCTTTCCAAACACAGTTTTTCTGTCAACTCTGTCGCGTGTTGATGCATTCTTCCGTTACGAATCGCGAACGTTGAACGGGTTCTCAGCAGTCATCGGACAACCGAGGACCAGTCCTTGCAAATGTTGGCGGGATCCGCTGATATGGGTCGACGCGTAACAGCTTCTCGCTAAGACACATCTGAGTCTTCTACATTTTCCAGAGTTATCAGTTTGATTTTCATCACCTTGAGTGTTTCTTCCTTTCGAAGCTACGTTTTCTTCATTAGGCGACTTTTGATTTGTTGCTGAGGCGATATTAATGACTAATTTGTCATTTTTGCCGTAAGCGCGCTTAGCTTAGGCGACCATCGATCACTCGACCGTGCCGTTGAGAAATAGCCTGAGCGATCCTGCGCGCTGAACATTCGCTGGTTTATTTGGGTGAACAAAAACAAAAAAAAACCTCCGACGTTTATTCACTAGAAATTGTACAGCATAGGGTGAAGCTCCGAGAGTTACTTCGACTGGTGTTCACTGCGTCGGATTGGAATTTTATGAAATTCTCCTTACTTTTTATTGTTAATATTTTTTATTTTTCCTCGTTATTTATCGTTAGCAAATTACTGTTCTATTGAACGGTTGCTCTATTCTAAAAAAGTGTTAAATTTTCGAGCTCTTCCAGTGCAGTCATGAAGAGATTACTAATCAATAAAACAATAAAGGTTATAATAACTAGTGTAAAAAAGAAAGGTGAGAGAAATACGTAGATATGGAAGAATGAATTACAAATGAAAAAGGAACTATAATTAATAAAGGTAATAAAATAAGAGTATGCCAAAACGTAAATATAAATACTACTAAGCTACAAGTAAGTAAAATGGTGTGAGTCATTCTTGCGATGGGTAATTTTCATTGTCATTCCCTCCAGCTAGATGGTGCTATTTTACTTTCGAAGTGGTGCAGCGGTAAAAAGTGGTGCCTTTCCTAACCGCACGGGAACGATGAACGATGGTCGGCTAAGCTGAACAGCCTTTCATCTCTTTGGGGTCGAATAAACTGCCTTTCATCTCTTTGGGGATGGAAGACGACTGCATCGAATAAACTGTTGCCAGACTTGCCTGGAACGGCAAAAACACACCTGACCTGCACATCACCTGGTCCCCATAAATCGCTGAGTAGACGAACGACTCATTCATCATGCCACAACGATTTTGAATGGAAGACGACTGCATTTGTTGTCGTTAGATCGTTCAACGCCGACTGTTTCACCTTCTACTTTCATAGCAACATTAGTAGGGCCGGCGTGGTACAGTGGAAAGACGCGCTGCTGACACGCGCACGGTCGAGCCATCGATCCCGGTCCGGGCTAACCAAGCTTTCCATCCCTCCGGCGTCGGGTAAATTGCAACCAGGCTTGTCAGGGAAGGTAAAGACACTAACATGGTATAGTGCTTGGCCCCCGCAGGTCATTGTATAGGCCAAACATGCATTCACCAACCCTCTACGACTTGAGTCGACCTCGAATGCGGCTGCGTGTCCTCGGGACTAATCAACGCCGGCAGCTTTACCTTCCCTTTACCTTTTACTAACATTAGTTTTGTTCTCATTTTACGCCGTCACCTTTACCTTGTACCAACATTGGTTTCATTCGTATTTTTTCACGCCCTGCCACACGAGAGCGGATCTGATACCAGATTGCAACGCGACACTGGTGGAAAAGGGCTATTTGTTATGGGAAGACATCGGAAATCATTCCGTTTGTGTTCGGCAACTACGCAATACCTGGACTTTTGACGTATCTCGTTTCTGGGAACTGAATAGCTGATGCGCTAACGATCAGTGATATATCGTGGAAATCCGTCGGGAAACAAATGGATGCGATCTCGTTCTTGAACCGTCGGCAAGTGATTGCGCCATTCACGATGGATCCATTGAAGATCCTGATGTCATGCTGTCAATCGCGCATCTCCCTCTCAGCCACAAATTGTGGCCGAAAGCTGTTTTCTTGACTTCGCACTCCACTGTTATCCTCTCTTTAGACCACTCTCTATTTGGTGGATTGCTAAAGTGGATGTGACAGCGTCTCTTAAAATACCATTTCTCCACTGGAATTTACAAAGTGCTAGATTGAAATATGAGTGCTCTTTGCGCCGAAGTCGAGTAATCTCATGATGACATCTCTGTAGTGATACATGGTGCAGCTAATGATGTTTTAAGACAATCTCTTCCCAATCGCTGTCAATGAGACAAAATTTTGGTTGTAAGAAGAATAGCGAGATTGCATCTACCCTGATGAACCAAAAAATGCTTGATGACCTTAATGAACCGCAAAAATCAGGATTAGAAAAAGATGCACTGAACGTTGCAAATTTAACCGGACGGATTCTCTCCTGACAACTCATAACTGAAGTACCGAAGGAATCGCAACGATGAAACGGCGCCAGCAGTGCTTTCTTACGCAGAAACAGCCGTTTTTCTATATTTTCATTGAAATTGATAAATTCGTAGAAAAAGAATGTATTTCAACTCAACAGCTTGAGATGGGATTAGTTAATAAGCGATTTTTTGACCCCTTTATTTCCGGTCCCTTGTCCCTTATAAACCACCGGTCCCTTGTCCCTTATAAACCACCACCCAGCATTCGATGAGGCTTCGCCTTCGGCCGGGCTACTACGTGGGGACCAGCGTTCGGCACGCGGGGTGAAAGAATTGGGGTAGGCTCGGTCCGGACTATCACGCGAAAACCCAAAACGACGCCTTTCGGCGCAAAAAAGCGCGGCTGCCGCCGTTTTATCGTTGCGTCACGTCCGGTACTGTACTAGCCGCCGTTTAAAAATGAAATAATGAGTGGCCATTGATTTCAATCTCATGGAAGGCTCACTAAAGTCAACCTGAAGTTCTTCTTAACTTACTCTGAGCGCAGTACAAAACAATTGTGCACATTTTCGCTCAACAACGTAGTGTCGCGCAGCATTGCGCGACATCGTTCACAGGGACAGACTGCCTGTCGCGCATCTTTGTGCGACTTTGTCGGCGTTGATCAGTCCTCAAAGGACGCGCCGCCGCATTCGTGTTCCATTCAGAATCGTAGAGGCACAGAGAATGCGTATTTAGCCTATACAAGGACTCGCCGGTCCAGCCGCTCTATCAGGTCTGGTTCCAATTTATCCGACCGCAGCTTTATTATAGCGGCGGGGATCGACCGATCGCTCTTGCGTCGATGTCTGAACCAACTTCAACAAAACCGATCTATCCGCAGGTATGCGTGGGAATATCAACAATATCACGTCGAGACATCCTATTTATATATCTTGTGGGCGTGGCCACCAAATCGGGCTACACTCGAATTCCAATGGGTGAATTATACAGATGACGCCGCACTTCACATGCAGTACCGGACATATCCTTTGATCACTTTCAGGAAAAGCCGCTTAGGAGCGTTCCAAAGCGGCTTTTTCGAATAATTTTGTTGAAGCTCAATAATTTGTAAAAATATACATATATTTGAGCTCAGCAGCTCGAGCTCTATCGTTTGGTGTATAAATTATCCATACCTAAACTTTTTTTCAAAATATCGAGTTTTTGCGTATCCCTCGTATCCATCGACTGCCTCGTCGTTGACGGGGGCCCGAACAGGTGGGCTCCATCAACGAACACATAAATATGCGGCGAGGAGAGGGCGGAGCTTAGTCTGTGGTGAGTCACCAAGCGAGGGACCGAAGCGGCAACGGAATCCGAAAATCGAGGGGTCAAAAAAATCGACTGAAAACAAGTCTCACGAATTTGGGAAAAGTGTATGTGGATAGAGCTCGAGCTGCTGAGCTCAAACATATGTATATTTCCACAAATAATTGAGTTTCAACAAAGTTACTTAAACGCTCCCAAGCGGCTTTAACGGGAAGTGACCAAAGGATATGTTCGGTACTGTACATATTAGATGTGCCTCACCCGAATGATGCCTTTAGAGCGATCTCAATAGATAGATTTACACTGGTCTGCGGACACAGTTATGTTTACTACTACTCACTCTAAATTGGGTAATTAAACCTAGGTTTGAGTGACTAGTAGTAAGGTGAAGGCTGCGGTCTCACTGCGTCGCTTTAGCGGTTGGCCACCGCCAGTCACTTTATAGGCCAAATAGGCATTCACCACGTGATTTTGTATCACAGACCGATCTTCGCGCGAGTTAACCAAGTCTTCTATTCGTGTGGGTAAATTGGTATCGGATTTGTCTGGGATGGTGAAGGCACTGCGTCGCTTTAGCGGTTGGCCACCGCCAGTCACTTTATAGGCCAAATAGGCATTCACCACGCCTCTACGATTCTGAATGGAACAGGAATGCTGCGGCGCGACCTGATCGCCGCCGATAGCCTTACCTTTACGTTTTACTATTATACTTACTCAGGAGTTGGTTGTCATCCGAGTGTTAGGCAATCAACCATTATTCCAGCTCTGGGAAGGTTCCTACTTTTATATAATTTTAATACATCACCTGTATCACAAGTCGTCCCGTTGATCATCAGTTTACTCGAGAGGGCGCCGGTAACGTCTCCATTCTAGTTTTGATACATAGACCTCATGTTATCGAAAAGATAGGGTATGGTGTAGCCTGGTGATCGTGATTTTCGAAAATCAGGATTTGAATCCGCCTCCGCAGCCATGGAATCTGTGGTGATAGACCGTCACACCTTCGAATTTCGGGCTCTCCTCTCTTTGGAGATATTCATTTCTCCTTATTCCTAGCATCATTTTTAAAAATGTCAAATTTTATTATCAACTCTTTGTTCGGGCTGACGTTTTGCCATCCTCACCTTCTTCAACGCCCGGAGTAAGTCGAGTTTACAATGAGGAACTATCCATTCTTCAGCGCATCAAATTCTCTGAGCAAGGTTTGTCTACAAGGTCATGGCCCCGAAGCCCTCCTGCTGGGGGGTTGTGGGGTGTCGTCATTAACCCGTTATGACTCAATTAGCATAATCCCTGCTGAATTAATAGAGCTATTAGTAGTTCTGTAGGTAGGGTGGTATTTCACTTTCATTGCGGCGTTCTGCTACGTTATAGCTGGGTGACGGTAGTTGAGGTTCACCTGCCAACGTTGTGCTTTAAGCACGTTTCAGGATCGACTTTCTGCAAATCTCCACATTGTTTCATCTTCAGAGTTTAATTTTGATTAGCGACATTGATATTAATTAAAGAATACAGTATCGAGAAACAAAAAAGATGATATTTGAAATTGAAGCAAATATCCTATTTCACCTCTAACTATAAGACCCATAAAGGACATAGTGTTGAAGGTAGAGATTAGATGAAATGAAGGTAAATATGAAATCTGTAAAATACGAAGGTGACAAAGTTGTGTTACTGTAGGATCGACAGTAGAGTAAGGTGTACAAACCTTCATTCTTTCAAAATTTCGGTGTTGTCGCCTTCGTGAGAGCCTAGGAAATTTCTTTCTGAAAAAACTGACTTCTGAAGCCGAGCGAGAGGGTGGTTATACTTATACTTATACTTTATTCAACGTGAATAAAATATTCACGTTGAATAAAATAAATAAATGAATAAATACTTCACGGACACAACAAAAACAACAGTTGAACCAACGGAATGCAACCAATTCTGTACGACAACTGAGCAAGTGTAGAGAATAGGTAGAAGTGGCAACGTAGAACTTATTGTTAGAAGAAGAAGAAAGAGAACGATAAGAACACGAGGTGATTGGCGGTCGACACCACCGTTGAGGTTAGTTTGTCGCCCTTCCCACTTCTGTTGCCCTTCAGTGCAACAATGGTTAAATGAAATTGTGTTCGAGTGGGTACGTTGCTGATGTAGTCAGTTTTACAGGTTCTGCCTTAAGCAGTGTCTCGCCTGAATTGGCCACTCCCGATTATTTCTTTTGCCGTTTTTTGATGGTCACCATTTATTTGGTTTATCCTTCATATCTTCGTCTGCTACATCTGTGATTGCTCGTGGCTGGTTTGTTGCGATCTCGTTTCGAGATCAACAGCAACAGCGGCAATTCCTCGTTCAGCATCGAGTCGAAAATAACATACAAATAAATAAATAAATACGTAAAAAAATACATACGTATGTAAACCTTTGCTCTTGCTAAGGGGGTCAAAGCTTTAATAGAGGCGTATACCTTAGGTCATCTTCGCGATCGACCCCGACCGGCTTGTCAGCAAACATCTTTCCAACGGAGTTACAGTAACCTTAATTGCCGCCCTACTTCCTGCATACTATTGAATTACCTCTAGAATGAAGCCTCCATCTCCTTTTTGGAACTACTGAAACATTGGGATGAACAAATTCCCAAAGCTCTTTGCACCTTTTGCTCTACTGTACAAGTAATGTGGCAAAGAGGATGCCACTGATCAGGCCTCCAAGGACGCGCCGTGCACTCGTCTTCCATCCAGAATCGTAGCGACATTATCTATAGAATGACTTGTGGGGCCTGCTACTGCTCGAGTCAATGCCTTGCCTTTCTGGACAATTCTGCAGGCGATTTTTCCGAACAGTTTTGTCTACAAGAAAGGAGAAATTATATCGACCATCTTTTGTTATATTTTTGTGTACGTCTAGTTGGTTTTTCGGAGAAAAATGTACGGAAATAGGTGCCGCACCAGCTGGCCGACGCAGAAAAGGGAACACGAGTGGTAAAGGTAAAAGGTGAAGGTAAAGGTGTCGGCGTTGATCACTCCCCAAACGACGCGCCGCCGCACTACTTTGAGTCGCAGCCGGATAAGTTTTCGAAAGAGAAATCCATTTTTTTGGGTAAATATTCACAAGTCATTGTGAATAACCGAGATTACTTTTTTGTATCAGTCTCGTTTAGTTTCATTTTTATATAAATTTTTTTTGAGTGCAAACGCGCATTTCTTCCCGAACAACCTAATAGCTAGTTTATTAGTAGTTATTAATACCTGATACAATCTTCATTCGTCTTCCAATCTAGACCTACACTCTCCCCACCTACTTTCTAATCTCCGCAAATTATTGACTATTCTTTTGCCTAGATGAAGAGAAATCGATGCTGTCGATGAATACGCTTGTAAGCCAGAGTAGTCAAGCGCTTACGTCCACACTGCCCATCGAAGAATTGTTTATATTAAATAATGAATCAACTGAAGAGTAGTAATTCAACTCTATTTCTCCTTTTTCACTTGTCGACGTTATTGATTTCTGAAATACTTATCAGCTATGATTATATGATAAGTTTACCGTAAACCAATAACGTCAGCAACAACGTATCAGCTATGTTCACTTTGAGCGAAGATAATTACAGACAGTTTGTTGTCGTTCTCTCCATAATTTTTCCGGTAAGACGTTACCCAGCAAGGGCATTTGACAGTGCTCTTGTATTTAGGTATATAAAATATTGTGACTACTTCTAGCACCATTTTCGAATTCATTTTGAAGCTTATTTCTATTCAATACTTTTCGAAGTCGTCTCACAGAGATAGCAGGTCATTGGAGTCCACGGTTCTTCCAGCATTCTTTGTTAAGTCTTACTCTTCTGCATCTATCAGTTTGTATTATTTTTTAAAAATTTCGATGGATCCGTAGTGCGCAATATAGTAGACGTATATGATTCGACCCAGAGCTGTTATTCTATCATATTCGTTGATAACGGTCGTGTAAGACAACAGTGAAAAAATAGAATGCATCTCAAAACTGCTCTCACCACAGATATAACAACAATATTTCAAACTAAAGCTTAGAATAATGTTTACACAATAGCTTATGATCCTGTCTGCATTAATCGCCTTAAGACGAGCCGGCTGCCGGGGACTTCTAGTTTTCGAGAAGATCATTTTATCATTATTAATATTACTGATTTAGTTGTACATAGATCATCGCGAATCAGTGAACGCTATCGATACCAAACTGCATACTGAATAAAATTGACTTCCAGATATGACACCCGAACTAACTACTCGGAGCCAACTGTCGATGGAGGAAGAACATGATTATGTTCATTCGACAATTAATCTGTTCAACTTGGGAGCGACTATTTTCTGTGTCTCCATGCTATTAATTGCGTACGCTTTGGTCAATGTGAACAACGACTTGGAATCATGGGATGGCAACAATGACACAAGGACAGCTTATCTGATCGTTAACGCAGAGGTTTGTTGATTTTTGTTTTTTTTTATCTCGAAATTTTTGATCTCTTCATACGTGTTTTGTGCTGGAACTCATCGATTTTACGCCGAAAGCCGTCGTTTTCAATGACTTCCAGAAAATCTGTGATTTATAGAAATAAGGAGGTGTTTGAGCTGCTCAGCGTTTTCAGCTCCAACTATTTATTCTGCGCGCTTTTACGATGCAAAAAAGGAGGCTCTACCAGTCCGGAAATTGTGAATACGATCGGGCAGAGCCCCTGCTGTTGAGCTAGAGTACCTATTGACTTTACATTTTTTGGACTTCTATGGAAGTTAATAGGCGCACGTGGCGCAGTGGTAGGCGGCGCTGCCCGCACATTCGAGCGATCGATCATGGCCCGGGCTCACGACCCATCCGTTGTCGGGCAAATCGGTTCAGGACTTGTCTGTGAAGCTGAAGACGCTGACCTGGTGTAGCATCTGGCCTCTTCAAAGTCTTTGTTCAGGCTTTAGACCATATACGCATTCCCCATGCCTCTATGATTCTGAATGAAACACGAAAGCACGGCGCGTCCTTAGACGAGCGATAAACGCTAACCTCTTTATCTTCACCACCTTAACAATTATGACAAAATCCAGGAGAAAAGAAAATTTAATCGCCTATCGCGCAACTGCTTGTTCGATCCAGTGTTCCATGTTCATCTTTAAGCCTTCCAAAAATTTATTTAATCATTATTAATGCACCCTTTCATTTATGTTTTTATTTCCTGTCCTTTCCCCAGTTGTTGCTAATATCTCATCGTTGTCTGTTCATGACGTATGTTTCCCTGTTTCTTCCCTATTGTTGACAAAACCATGGTATGGCTACCTGCGTTCTCATCGTTTTCAGATATTCCTGTCTTCACTGCTAAAACGCGCTCATCAAAGCCAGAGAAGCACTTATCCAGTCCATAGCTAGGCGGAGATGTGCGGCCCGTTTTTTCTGACTTTTTGATGTTTGCGGAACATTCCCTCTCGCATTCAAAACCCGCGCTCAACATGATTTGTTAATTTGCCGAAAAATCCGATAATTTCATAGGATGAGTTATGCACTTCCTTTTCGTCGTCTTTGGATTTGAGATATTTATTACCTGGCCACCTTCGAGGGATCCGAAGAAAAACCTACATACAGTACCAGACGTGGCACAGCGAAAAACGGCGCCAGCGGCGCTTTGTTGCGCAGAAACGGCCGCTCCTCCAAATTTCCCTCAAAATAGATTTATTCGTCGAAATAAGAATGTGTTTGAATTCAGCAGCTCAATCTCTATGTTATCATATGCAAACTTTTCATATTTGTGGAACTTGTTAACGAGTGTTTTTTGACCCCTCGCATAGTGACTAATCACTTGTCCAGCCTTCGGCCGGTCTCCCACGCGAGGGCCCCCATTACGCATGAGGCGTAAATGAATTGAGGCAGACCTTGACCGGGTAACCACGCGTAGACCCCAAAAACGGTACCTTTCGGAGCAAAAAAGTGCCACTGCCGCCGTTTTTTCGCTGCGGCAGGTCTGGTACTGTATGCTGGCAAGCGCCTTTCTGAGGAATTTATAGAATCACCACAAGAAATCGTGAAGGCTGGAAATATCAACGATAGGATCGTGTTTCTGTTTTTGAATACGTTCATTTTATAGCAAACTCGTGTACTTCGTTGGATTTAGCTGGAAGGGACCATTTTTCCCTTCAGGTAATGTTCTCTGCTGTTTTTTATTCTTCTCAACTCTACTTCTCCACTCGAGCCAGAAAACAAAAGGAAAACCGTGGATGAAATTGTAACATCAGGTGTGTATATATACAACGAGGGAAAATACAACATCGAGCACTAATTTACCTGTGAGAAGCGAAACTCACAAGGTTTATAAAGAAACGAAACTAAAATGAAAACTAAAAAATGATTGGGAAACCAACAAAACTCAAGGTTTGGGACCTCCCGCAGGTTTTCTGTCATTCTGAATGTCTCGCACCATTTTCCCAGTTGGCATATTTTCAGCGGTTTCGCAATGGCTCCTATACCTACAACTTCACCGATCCACAGTCGGGTGCCATTGACGCCGGTATAATCGACGCATGGTTTGCGAACATTGTCGAAGGAAAGCACCGCTACGACTACGGGAATACGTTCGATAACTTTTGCTGGGTTAGTTTTTCAACTGTTATTGTCAATGGAGTATGATTTTTCTACGAACATTCGCCTCATTTTATGTCGACCTCATTTATTCGTGGTCGACCTCGTTAACTCGTCATCACAGAGGGGTCAAAGAACGCTCAACTCAATTACAAAATTTTCATAATTTCCAAGTGTTTTGTGGACCACAACCTAGATCGTGCTATTCTCATTCTAACCATGTATTGTATATCTGAAATGGTTCGGTTTGGAAGGAGTTATAGCGGAGCGACACATAGACGGGTTCATCCTTCGCCGACCGTGTTTTGGCGGAAAATTAGAGACGGTACTGTACTGTGCCACAAGACAAGTTAACCCATTGACGACAATAGCGATTTTGGGGCGCGTGGCTCGTGGGACCGCGCCTAGTCCGTTGTGGCGGGAAATACCCTCGGCATCGTCGGAAATAGTCCCATAGAACATACGGTTTTAAATTTTAAATTGAAAAAGCTAATTGATCTTATCTAAGCTAACTGATTGAGCTAATTGATTAAATTAAAAAAGCCAATCACCGGAGCGTAACTGTTGATTTGGGTCAGTCAAAATATTGGTACATTAGTCCGCAAAATATTACTTACTTGAATATTTCTTTCTACCATAATTAGTTGAGCGAAACTGGAATATCTCTGCCAATCCAGGTTTTCAGTCGGAAACGAATCCGTCTTACTTTAATGCATTCGGTGTATCATGCATTGGGTGTATTATAAGTTTCCTGGATTTCGAATAGGTTTCTTGAAATCAGCTTTGTGCCTTATATCCATGAAACTTTATGGAATGAGTGTCTCTTGGTGACCATAACTATTCCCTATCTCCCACTATGACTTATTAGAAATATTACACCGTGAAACATTTGATAGTTCTCCAGCAAGTATTATTATAATGCTGTCCCGCAACATCATGGGACACGGTCCCACGCGGCGGAAAAAGTGTCCCGCAGCATCATGGGACATTCTCGTTAACGTGTTAACAGTATTGTCTCAACTGACTGATTTCTTCTAAATCCAAGCGAAATTAGATAAATATTACATATTTAGAATCGCGAAATTGTTCCGGAGAGTGAATGGCTGCCATCTCTATTCCGTTCAGCGCAGTTATTCGTCTCAGTACAGGTTAGCCTCAGCGAGGAGTTTTGTCTATTCGTTCCAAACAAACACTAGACAGCACAAACTATGAAAGCTAAAAACTGCTGTCGGTTGTGTAGCCAGTTCTCATCTACAGAAGTCAATTCTAACGGTTACTGTAACTACAGTGGCCGATACTTTGTCAGGAACATACCAGACGCTCTCACAGTAGTTTTGATTTGATTTGCGTGCAACAGGTCCTACCTGCACCGTTAATGAAGTTGTGCAAATTTCCAAAGACTGGACTGGAACCACAGCATTTCAGGGAGAAATGTAGTTATTTATGGATAGAAAATAACGGACGGAACAACAGGGTGGTCCGACGTTGGTAGGTTCATAACAGAGACCGAGACTCGAAAATTAAATAAAAAACATTTCTCTAGATCCTCAGCTGCCTGTGGCAACTGAGAATACAAATTTGTAGTCGTGGGCCTCGGGGTCATTGTATAGGCTAGCTGCGCACTTACATGTCTCTACGATTCCCAATGTAAGTCGAGTGCGCGTCGCATCCTTAGGGGTCTAAGTCAACACCGAAAACTCCAAAATCAAGGGTTAAAATGTAACTCACAATAACTTGAAAGCTTTATGAGACGGTCTTCAGAAAAATCATGGGTTTCTGAGAAGGAGATTCAGTCGGAACACTAGGAACTCAGGGGATGGCAGGCTCGAGAGTATACATGTATTATAGTATACATGTATTTATTTATTTATTTACGCCTATCATAGACGTGCTTTAAAAACAAACACACTTGTTGAAAGAAACAGAGCGATCCTCGACAACAGACTCATAGTATAAAAGTACTATTAACACAATGAATTTGGAAAAATATTTTACCACCACATAGACTAACATAAGACTATGTATGCTTAGTAACTGATCATCACTAGTGTATGATTATCAACAACACTCTCTCATAAGTAGGCAAAACTTGGAAAATTCTCAACTCATGTCAAGTTTCCTTAATTTAATTGCCCCGGAATAACGCTTCCACAAGTTGTAATGGTGGTGCTGGGTTTATCGAAAAATCGCATCTCAGACGGGATTCGAACCCGTGTATCAATCTGTCGGGGGCTGTGTACTAACCTTTATGCTACTGAGACGATCATTTACGAGTCCCTAGCACCTTCCTTAAGCCCGAAGGCTTTTTACTTTCAGCACTAACACGTAATAATGGGTTGAGCCAGTGAGCTGGATTCGGCAGTTAAGCTGAAAGAAATTATTCCGTTGAAACCATAAGAGTAGTACATGTGTATGATGTCGAAAAGAAAGTGAAATTAGCAGTGAAATTCAGGTTCCCATTCGAATTGCGGTGCTGCTCAGCGTCACTCACCGCTTCATTATGCTCTACGCAGCTGCTCGGTTCAGATCCCTAGCAAGAACGAATAAGTCGACCCATTTGGCTGCCATGTATTTCCTATTCAACGAAATGCTCTACATATCGTCCCTGTTCCTCTACTATTCGCTGCATATCTGGCAAGATCTACATTGTGAGTTTTGAAACATTGAAAAGGCAAATAAAAACACTAGAAAATGTCATCGAGACCCTATATTGGATGAGCGAACACAAGAAAATATAAAGCTCCTCCGGGTTTCATCTGCAAGAAAGGGAAGGCTTTATAAGAAAAGAAATAAACTAACTGAAGTTTAATGGTAGTACTCTTGAGACGGCATTTCACGGATACACTTATACCGTACCCAGGATTAGTGCGCATTAACTCACTCGTATCATAGGCCCTTATTCATAAGCGATATACCAGAAATAGGCGACAAGTGGAACCCATGAATAGGTTAATTGAAGCCAGGGGAGAAGGTTATTCGGTGAAGCACATCCCAGATATTTATTGCGCAGGGTTTGAATGGTAAAGCTTGTCGTCAAGGTGAAATTGCAAAGATCGATCATGACTAAATTATCTATTTCAGATCACTATGTGATACACATCACAACTGCATTGGCCCTTATCTCGTTCGCAGTGAAGATGTTCAGCTACGGTATATTTCAGGTGGGATAAAAGCACTAATATAGGAATGACCCAAAAGTTCGTGTAGGTTTCACATTCTGACATCCTTTATTCACAATTCCAGAAAAATCTAAGTGGAAAATAAAGTTACCACAGTTTAGCACATTTCATTGCCAGCGATCCGATGTGAAACCGTGCATAATCTTATTGATCATTCATTTGCTTTTCTTGAGTTATGAATAGAGGAAGTCAGAATCCGAAATGCACACGAACCTTTGGATCATCTTAATATCTTAACTAATTTCGCTATAAACTTGAATCCAACTATTAACTAAATCGTTCGAAGAGCTATTGGCAGCAATCTGATTGATTCAGAGTGGAAAATTCATTTGTGCTACAAGAGTGACGTTTGGACTACTGACAGCACTCATCTCTAAAAGCGTCTTCATAAATGCTCACCGATCGACGTTCTCAATGAATTGCGACCAAATGGGTACGTTGTTCCGGGTTATTTGCTGGACCTACCTTATGTGTTTGCTTCCTTCCTTTTGGTTGGTGCGAGTGAAGTAATTAAATATGCACAAGTAATAATAATATAATATAATAGAAGATGTCGTCGAGCATTTGTGCATAATGATACCACCAACCTTTACTTTTCCAATTTGGACCACTGGATCCTTAAACAGTAGTGTTTTTTTTGCGTAAATGAACGCTTGCAAATCAGAGTCGTTGCTCTCTAGAAAGCCAGATTTTCCAAGCCTTCGGTGTGTGCTTTTCATCAATTTTTCTACAACAATGTTTTAATCCCGATCAGTTACGGGGTACGTCTTTCATGACAGTCGCCTCGTCTTTTTTCATTTTGGTGCTGTTCCCGCTTTTGTTGGGGTGTCACAATGCCATAGTGTCTCGGTCCGGAGCTCCATGTGGGGTGGCCATGTCGTCCTCGATCGGAGATTCTTGAGCGCCAGTTCTTTCCATGCGACTATCGATCAAACTCGTGACTGTGACAGTTTTCCTCCATCAGCTGACCTGCCATCTAGGCCAGACGATGGTACCGACACCCTTTTCAGCTACTTCCAAGCTAGGCAAGGATTTCTGCCTGGTACGGGATTAAACCTTGATCATCGAGTTCAATCAGGATCCAATCCCCTGTGCCTTCCATCGATAACCACAGCTAATGATGCTGTTAACATGTTCCCTCCTCTGAGCTAATTTTATTAAAGCAATGTGCAGCGGTGCCTGAGGAAAGGCATAGAAGAATTGATAATTTCTTTGTTTCGATTTATCTTTATTGAATATAACACAGAACAAGGTATTTTCATGGTTTATTAAGGAGGAAGAGGACTGACAGACATGGAAAAAATGTAGGATGATACCTCCGCTCATGCGGACTCCCGTACAGCCCCGGACCTTCACACAGGACGTCTCCCTTCCCCTATAGTGATGTTTTATCGTTATGTTATTACTGCGCTCTACCCGATTACGACCACAAATACGAATGTACTCTCGAGTGCAATCTAGCTTATTGTCTAGTCCTTCACAATGCAGTGCCGAAATTTTAACGAATGTCCGGAATTCTTCCTTTTTCAGTTCAACCGTCAATTGCGATTTGTGAGTACGTGTTCCTATTCATGGTCTTTGCCAGCTATGCTTTGGACATAGCCGAGAACAGATCCGTGAGTTTACTGCTCACATGCACTGCCGTGGAAGTGGAGGAGTACAGTGCTGTCTCTGAAAATGGGCGTAAAATGTTCGTCGGTTTCTCTTCTCCGCTGTAACTGTAGCTGTCGCGTACGTTTAACAGTTTACGGGTATTGTGAATAGTTACACTGTTTTGTTTTGAAATTTCAATGTCTTATTTCATTGAATAAACCCGTTTGAAATTGGCAACGATTAGCCCTGTTACCGAAACCTCATGCTTAAGAATGAGAGGAGCTAGCTAGAAGATTCTCGTGTCATAGCCATCCTTAATGGTCGTAAAAAGCAGCTATGAATAATAGTATGTTTGTGCTAGGTATTTACCTACCTTTATCGGCAGGAAGGGAAAAGATTCAGTTCTACATTGAATTCCTCTTGAATACTTCGTATTCAATGTTTTCGGGTTGTACGATTTATACATATATGGAGCCATAGATGATTCCCTCTTGCACAGTACCCTGCACAGTACCTGGTGACGGACTTACTTTCACGCAAAAAAAAATCTTTAAATATTTCTAGTCACGGACTGGAGACGAAAGCTATCAATTCTTAGGCGATTTCTGCAAAAAATTTACGACCCCCCCCCCCTCTTAGTGGCGGTCCCAGCACGACCCCCTTGTTACATAGGCTTGAAACACAGAAAGTCAATAAACTGGTCACTGATCATATGGTCAAGTTGTAGTTGTGTTTGTTTGTGTCCGGCTGTGTACGAGTAAGTGGAAAAAATACGGAAGCCCAGTGTTGAATGCTTCCCCCCAACGGGAACTGTAATGGTGGAGTACGGCATTTGCAACTTGTGCAAATTAGATAAAAATTTTCTACGAAGGAGTTGAATTCATTTCCTTTCTAACAATAAATTGAACCCGACTCCTGAGATTTTTTGAATATGGAGCTTTATGTGAGTACAAATTTATAAGCCATCTTCTCGAAAATTTGTGAGCACAGTGTGGAACCTTAACGTGTACCAGGAAGAGAAGATCTTATGTATTCTATAAAAGCCTCAAGTTTGGCGCCATTCCGTCAATCACCTACTGATGTCGAGATTTTTACTTGAAGTGAGGTCTCGAAATTTCGCCACTTTTTTGGCCATAAAAATTTTCGCTCAAGAAAAGCTACATGGTATAGTTCATTAGCAATCTGAATTACTCATTTGTAGCCTTTTATGCCCAATCAATCATAATCGAAATATCACCTTGAATTGATTTCATGTTCAGCGGATCATGAGATACGCTTGTGTGGGAATGCACATAAAACATTTTCAAATTTGGAAAAAATCCAGATCTCCCAGCAAGTGCATAGATCCATACATTTTCGAGTAAAGTTACGAATACTAAAGATCGCACCAATACTTCTCTTGGTTTCGACTATTAGTATTCAAAAATGTTAGGTGACATATCATTCTAATCGCCAATGTATACATGAAAAACTTTTTTCATCCACAGCCCCTTCCAAAACACTGCTGAACTTCCTGATTGATCGCTGGGGAAAGCTTTGTTAGCGGTTCAAGGGTCGAATTTATTAACCTATTGCGAGTTGTTTGGACAGCTTTTTGACTCAATTTATATTGGACACGTACGTTTCTGAGAACTCTCTTCTTATCCATGTCGTTCTTGAACCCGCAGAAAAACAGCGACGACTTCTGGTAAAAGGAACGAGCAACGTACCCAGAATGTACGTGAAGTGGGCTTTCACGTACGCTTATTACATTATAATTTATTGGAACAAAATTTTCAGAAGAATTACAATGATACTAACAATATGAAACAACAATATTAATGCATCGGCCACAAAATTTGTTCCTCTTTGGGTAAAAATTAAATCCAGTGTAGGAATCAGCCGAGTTGGGGCCACTACATTGAAATGACGCTTTTCTCACAGTTTCGTTGCATTGCAAGGCTAATCGTCGGAACAATTTTGTATTATATATTATTTTCACCTATAGAAATTAACCTCACTATGCTAGCATTATTGCACAGTCAATCACTATCGCTGGAACCTTTTTCAAAAGTTTTAGTAAATGAGGCAAATGAACATTATATTTACAGTACCAGAAGCGCGAAAACCATAATTGCCAAATTGAAGAAATCAATCAGAACTCAAAGTTTTCGCAAGACGAACAAGTCTTGAACTTGACTGTTTTCCAACTCGAGCTCATCTCTTGTTGGTTGCAGTGGGTACGGACTGAAACCTCGATACGTGTCCAACCACTCAAATCCTAAACAACACGGTAGACGCGGAAAATGACGACGTTCAAAAGCATCTTGCCATAAGGAAGAAAAAGCAGACCTGCCATGATCATTGCCAATCTTATTCGGCCGTACGTTCGATGCGCATTCCATGCCAGACCATCCTGTCCACGATGTGTGGCAAAAATGAATATTCCTGAACCGTGAGCGGAACATCTGACACTCTAACCAAGTCCCTCCAGGGCTTATTAAATTGCTACCAATCCTGTTTAACACGTTCACGACAGTGTGGCGTTATGCCACGGCACGCTCCAGCGGCCGCGTGGGACCGTGTGGCATTATGGCATGCCACAGTCTTGTATTGTATTTTTCTCGATACATTTCAGAATTTCGAAGGATGTTTTTGTGCCACTTTTTAGCAGACCTTTGCACATTGTTACAGGAAGCGTGGTCCATGAAAATGATACTTAGCTTCTGATTTACTGGAATTTTTGATTGTGCACTAGTTTTGTTTACAAGTAAAAACAAATATTGGTTATTGCCAGAAACAAATAAATGCAAACAAATACTGGTTACTGAAACAAACAAATATTGATTATTATTAGGTCGTCGAAAAAGTTTCCCGCCACTCAGTTTGGCCGCTCACCAAAATTTGAAAACGGGTTCCGGGATCTCAGCTTCATAACCACTATGTAGGATGATTTATGAGCTACATATATCACAGTTGTCCTGGTTCAGCACTGTTGGTGCTGCAGAGAAAATCGATATTGATTGCAGGTATCTTGGTCTGCTTTTTCTTCACGAGCTCATAAAAGAACGCGTTGAAAGAAGTTTAGGGAATGGCTTGTGCTCTATGATAGGTCCTTCAATTGTCTTTCTTCGTGCAGCGAAAGTTTGGTTTCGCATATTCAAAAAGGCCTATTTTTGCTTCGAAGAAAAACAGTAGTCGAGGAGGGCACTGTGGATTGAGTGAGCCTTCTGGAGCTGAGAGGATGGCCGGCGTAGTACCCATAAGTTGATAGGGCAATTCGAGTGCCATATACTCACACAAGTTGCCCGTCTCCGAGGCTTTAGAACCACAAGAAAATAGGGCACATTGTTGCGGCATGCTTTAGCGGCCACCACCTACAGATGGAGACGGGTGCATGCACGACCATCTCTACTTTCTGAAGGAATTTTGATTCGTCCGGCAATTTGGTTAGTAGCACCGAGGAGTAGGTAGTGTGCACCAATCACATGCCAAATCGCCTGTTACTCACTTGCAGCAAACAAGCAAAAATTTCAAAACCGCCACTCCACCCGAAATGGTAGATGATCGGTCTGCAGCTGAACTGCAAATGAGGCATTCGATAGGAGCTGCTACCTGCAGATGCTGCTGTCATCAGCGATGTCTAACATCGCCGCTTCGATGGCGACGGAGCAGCCGTCCGTAAAAAAACAAGGGAAAATCTTCTTCAGTCACCATGACGCGCATTCACCTTTCGAGAAGGAGGCCTTTTAAAGATTTCAAAAAATTTCAAAATTTTCGATGGCGTGTTGTGACCTACCCAAGGCATTGGTCGGACCTTGCCCCAACAAAATAACATTTGTTCCATTCGTTTTCCATTCAGTTTCTAGAGAACCAACTCGACGAGTGAGAGCACCTCAAAACATGGTTCAATGAACTCTTTTGATCAAAACTCTAGAAATTCTGTAGGATGAGGGGTCAAAATTTATCTGGTAAATAACAAGATGTTGTTGATGGAAATCATCCCTAAATATGTCGGATATCGGGTGGAATAGAAGAGAAAAACAAATTTGAAAGGAGTGGCGGAAGTGGCGGGAAACTTTTTCGACGGCCAAATAGAATAAGCAAATAATAAGCGATAAACAAATAACAATTTCCTTTTACCCTGGATAGGGAAAAAGGAAATTCTAAAAGCATCCAGCTGTTATTTTTCTATTTTCATTGCAAAAGAAAAGAAATAGTCACAATCTTCGATATTACAGAACTGTATACTATGTAAACACAAGCAACAAGTAAATGCAAATTAAATAATATAAATAAATGTACAGAAATAAATAAATATGTAGTCTTCGAAATTTACTATTCACTCCCATTTTCAAAAAATCCGCTGTATGCCGGCATCATGCCACAGCCTCGGCGCGCTAGAAAATCGCATGGTCCCACGCGTCAGACACGCGCTGTCGTCAACGTGTTAAGAAGACGAAATAATTGATTTGAACAGTCCCCGAAAATCAGCGTGTTGTATTGTTATAGAAGGGTCTGGTCTCAGTGAGCGCTCTTTTCGAAATTCTTTGATCGACAAACCTTTCAAATACGAACACTGATCGGCAAAACGGATACTACAACGCTATGAACCTTTTGGACAGTTTGGCACCATTGTGATGCATGTGAGAGAGAGAGAGAGTCGCCGCGTTACAGAGATTTTTTGTGGCCCTTGTTTTCCATTCGGAAAAGGTCAAATTGTTCAAAAATTTGTTTATTTATTTATTCACAAATTCGAAAGCGCATCGATCTCATGCTATTTTCGCATCACTAGAACACGAACAGATGGGTGCACGAGAAGAGCCTAATGTTGTGATCCACTGCGGGGCGACACAAAAAGTGGATTTCCATTGATCTTCATCTTTTCATCTTTACCTTTTCACCTTCAGTGCATCAATATTTGATATAATAATAAATAAAATATTTAATAAAATAATTCAATTTAAATATGATAAATAAAATATTTAACATCTATCTGGATTGGTGGTGAGGTCCGCTCCTCCACGTTGGTGTCACTGGGATTTCCTCAACTAGTTTGAGGTGAGCTGATCGCGGACTATCGAGTTCCGGCAACAGGCCCAGGTGACAGGCCGGCCGTTGGAGAAAGCCGTCACGTCATATGGTTAGATGACGCAAGGAGTAATCGTGAGTGCTACAGCGTCCGCGGTAACCGGCGCTCACTCACGGCGCTCGGTGAGTGGTGAAAGTATGCGAGGGTTTTAAAACGGATCCTGCTTCAAAGCGGGACAAACGCTAAAGAAGAAGAGAAGAAGAAGAATATCTATCTGGATTACCTTACTTCATTACATTCAGTTGATCAACATTTAATATCTGTCTGGGATGCATTAGCGCCCAGCAGATGATCTGTCATCCTCATTCTACTTCTTATTGTTTCTCTCTATTTGATCACTTCACACACTCCTTTCGAACTTCATTAAAGGAGAGCATAGATTTCCTAGTCACCTACAATTGGGCCGCATTTTGCAGTGGTAAGGGGTGCTACTTACCCTCCAATCTAACGTCGAGCGTTTGATCCTGGCCCGGGTTAACCAAGCCTTCCATCCCTCCGTAGATGTGTAAATTGGTACGTTGTCTGGTAAGAGACACTCACTCGGTAAAGACGCTGATCCCTGCGGGTCATTGTATAGGTCAAATACGCATACACCACGCCTCTACGATTCTGAATTGAAAAACGAGTGCGGCGGCGCCTCCTTAGGGGACTGATTAAAGCCGGCACCTTTACCTTTACCTTTTACCTTTCAATGCCAACTTGCCAACTGGGAAATGGAGCTGTTTATCTTTCCCTTCTGTTCGTACATTCAATCACTCAAACGCAATTTATCCATTTCGTTACATGGACATGGCTGCTAATTTGCAGAAGGAATGTCCTATGATCAACATATATATTTCCGTTTTTTATTACTTTTCATGGCTGACAAGGATTATAAACATCCTTACGAGTTGATGTTCTATCTAATTTAAAGTAACAAAAGAGCACAAAAGCTCTGACTCAACCCACTAACATACCTCCTTTTTTGAGCACGCATAACGTCTTCAACACTTCTCGTAAATCACCAATTGGATCCAGTTTGTCGCCATATCTAGAAGGAGACTGGCTTCACATGATGAGAAGCATTCCTTCTAGGGTTTTTATTTATTGAAGATATACAGGTATGACTTTCGGAAGACTCATCGAGCTGTCTTTCTTTCAGTATCCAGGTCTGTCCTTATCGTGAACAGGTTTTCAACAGGAGAAAACAACACAACCAACCTTCCAAGACCGCTATGCTCCAGCGATGAAAAGCTGATCACGAAGTCAAATGAGTCGACGTTGCTGAAATTTTACAATCAACTCTATAATTTGCTGCTCAAATGGAGCAAATTTGAATGACCGGAAAAGGTGAGGAAGAGGCAGAATAATTACACTAGAAAAACAGTATCTAAAACTTCAGAGCAACGTTCCACGGTAGCATTACATGGCCGTGTTAAAAAAATAATCAAGTAACTTTGTAAGATTACTGACTAAATTGTCTTCGTTCACCATACGTATCATTTCTTTAAATGATGATTATTTTCAACAAAAGGAAAATTGGTTTACGTAGGAAAATTTCTGAGTTGATAGAGCTGATTGTTCATGTTTTTGATACGTTACACAGGCTGCACATGCCTGTCGACACCAATCATAAGAAAGGTGAAGTTAAACGAAAAAAAGTAAAGTTTAACGAAAAGGTAAAGGTTAAAGTCAAAGTTCTCTCAGTTAGAACATCGGAAGCAGAATTCAGTAGCCACCTGTGATCTTCCTGGTTCAAACGCCTAAACTTATTCAACCTTTCAAAAAATTTCGACACAAATCTCAGATCATTCGAAAAACTCACTTTTTCCAGTTCTCAGCGAATTCTATTGGGTGAACTCGTTTAATCTTTTTTGTGCCGGTTATCTCGATATTATGGTATTCCACCGTCAAAATCTGTAATGATAATGATGGAAAATGTTTAATGATAATGATAAAAAAGACATCTTTCTTTAGCTTTTTACGCCTCGCCTTCACCATAAACTTTTTAAGTTTCATCGCGTTTCGTTTCTCCAGAATAATGCCCGTAATAATATTCATACCTCTCGAGCGCCACTTTTCAGAGCCAGCACTTCCACCCATGGAGTCTGAGATCCTATAACTAGACCAGACATATTGTTGACTGGGTAATCCCTTAATGCGTGGAATACGGACACTGAAAATCAAAACGTATGAAGACAGCTTTCTTAGAACGTAGTCACTACATATTCTTAAAATTTAAAAAATAACATGAAACGAATGATTAAAAGATATAAAAATTTTACTCACGCCCTTCTACGCCGTAGTCCACGTATTGCTCTCTCGGCATCGTCATCCATTGTTGAATCTTATCCCAAATCAAAGACGAACCATTCGACTGCTTTGAGTTGAAGTACATAGTATTAAAAAGGTAGATGTGGATTAAAATAAGGATTTAGGAAAATTTTTTGATTTGCTCACATTAGGATACGATTTTGTTGCTTGGTAACACTGACTTCTTCACTTACAATTAGAAAACACACAGCGTTTTTATCCCGATCAGAAACGGGGTACGTTTTTCTTGGTATTCGCCTCGTCTTCTTTCACTTGGTGCTGCTCCCGCTTCTGTCTCGTCCTTGAGCTCCATGTGGGGTGCTCCTCGAGCGCAGGTTCTTGAGCGGCGCATCCTTTCGTTCGACAATCAATCCGTCCTATGATTGTGACAGTTTTCCTCCGTCAGCCGACCTGTCACCCCGGCCTGGCGCTGGTAAAGGCACCCTTTTCAGCTATTTCTAAGCTAGGCGAGGATTTGTGCCTGGGACAGGATTGAACCCTGATCATCGAAATCGCGAAACTAGGCTCTTATCCTCTCGTCCATCCTGACCCAATCTGCCACCTGATATACAACTGTGTAACCTTTGGAAAAGAGAGATATCAAACAAAAATCAAAATTAAGAGGTATTCGTATTGGTTAACTGATTAAATAGTAATTTTGTCTTGTGGAGCATAGTTTCAAAGTATTTCTTGAATAGTTTCATAAAAGTGTATATTTCACACGCCAAAGGTCATTAAACCATTCACTGCAATTTTGCTTGTTCGATTTCGTGAATCGGAATGTATTTCATGGAGCATCTGCAATTACCCTGCATAAAAAGTTCTGAATAAGGAGCTAATTCTAGACGATTATTTGGTGAAGGAAAATGATCGTATGTTTCGCACTCAATGACGTGTAGTTATTAGTCCATGGAGGAGTACAGCACCAAGCGAAAGTTCACCAAACCAACATCTCGCTCCCATTTCTACGAAAAATACACCTGCGGATCAGAAACGAGTCTTGAGATTCCAGAAATTTTTGCTCCGTTTTTGGCATTATGAATGTCGTGGCGTTATGAGGAAAAAATCAACGGAGAAAACCGATTGTGCTAGGTAATACCCATTAAAAACGTTGAAATTCAAATCTTAACGATTCTGGAATTTTACCTCCCACTGCTTTGTATATCCGTTTAGAAGATAGGCCTTCTTTTGCTCCTTGCTCATCCTTTTCGGCGGTGGAGCCGAAAATGAACCTCCGCGAGCGATTGCGAGAAATCCATTGAATATCTGAAGCATATAGAGCACTATCTACACACATCTATAATTTTTAACAAAGATTCACTTACATCATTGCATGACGGCTTTATAATAAAGCCAAGCTTTGGTATTGGGTATGTGGGTTTGAGAATCTTGTAGTTGAAGGGACGGAAAACATTAGTTTCGACCTCTTCGTAGCTGGCTAGGCCTTTCGCTGTCAAAATTGTCGTTCTAAATGGAAGATTAGCATCTTGGCATGAACATTGTATTGTAAATTCTATTCTTTTTCCAAGGTTTAACGTCGTCTTCTGCACAAAAGGCTTAATTTTTCTTCTGGGTAAGCGCGTGATAGTGTCAAAACGATAAAAAAGTCCTGGGCCGTTCGATAGCTTACCAGGGTTCCAGAATCTTGTAGTTGAAAGGACGAAAAACATTAGTGTCGATCTCTTTGTAGCTCTCAATCGAAGCTTCTTTCTGTTAGGGAAGAATGTGATATAGTTAGAACGAAAGTTTTGAGCCATTTGGCGCATTTTTTCTCATCTCTGTTTTTCGTTATGGATACATCATATGTACATAGGTTACTCGTCAAGATAACCATTACCGTAAGTCCGACGCACCAGTTTTCCTCTTAATAAGCGAAACAGTGATTTAATCCTTGAGAAATGAGGAGTCCTAGAGTCAAAAATCACTCATCGTCCTGGAAACGTCCATTAGTAGAGAAATTTGTTTCTATGAAAGCCTTAAGGGGGTCATTTGGGTGAGGTCTGAAGGACATACGAGCCCGGAGCACTACCCCAACTGGAGTGTTCTATCTTTTATGGATCAAGTTGCGTGCATCTGAAGGTGGCCTGAAGGCTTTTTTGTAGAACTGACAATGTACATGATTGAAGGAAATAAACGCTGCTCATCTAAATATATAACAAAACTTCAAGAGTAACTAACAGGTAAAATATGTTATCTGGATAATGTTCTCGAAATGTCTAAAGCATTCAAGAAAATCGGCTCAAGACTTTCTTGCCATCCTTATACTTTTCAGGACGATTTGAAAGGCAATGGAAAATCGGCACTTACCTGACAGGATGTCCTTCGTAAATGTTGCTTTTGTTGCTAAATTCGATAGGGTCCGGAATATATATGTGAAACTGTTCGACAGATGTTTGATGAAGTATGCAGATCCTGGAAATATAAATAATTGAATCACATGGAAAACATCTTGATGCCGATCTAGGAGCTACAATCCTCCCTGCTACCGGTGGACCACAAGTGAAACCTGAACCTAGAGAGGAAACGATTAATTATACATTCAGCCAGACCCTGAACTACTAACGGAGAACGACTGATGCCTGAGTATGGATGCCACTTTCCCCAGCTAATTTTGCGACTGTCGATCACTCAATCATTTAAGTGAAAGGTAAAGTTCTCAGTATGATTAGTTCCCCAAGGGCGTTCCGGCGCATTTACGATCCACTTAGACTCGTAGAGGCATGGTGAGTGCGTATTTGGCCTATACAATGACCTACGTGGGTCAGCCGCTAAACCAAGTCGGTGCCTATGCCTTCTCAGACAAGCCCGATGCCAGCGGAGGACTGCAAGTCTTCGCTAGTCCATGCAGGGATCGATCGCTCGACCGTGCGAGTTTCAGTAGCGCCTCTTATCACTGTTCCGCGCGCGCCCTATAGTTGGAAGTAACAGTAATGATTCGAGGTCGTAGAAAATTCTTAAGCCTCTTTGCTTGGAAGTTTCAGAGCTTCCGACCCTGAATTGTATTCATGACCTAACATGTGGTAGTTGTTGGCTATTCACGAAGCAAGGGTGGGTACAAATACCATGGGTACAAATAGCCAACCCTCCTTCTTTACGTTTAGTTACGATGTCTATTCCACAAGAGCACATTGGAGCCTCCATCATTAGCGGATGGTGACGCACCTTCGGAACGATGGAAATCTATCGCAACATCAGCGCTGTATTCGAAGAAGACATCACAGCGTTCAGTATTGTTGAGCTACGATTATCTTGCTTTGACGAAGGAACACACGCTTCGAAGACAAGCCTTGGTTGGGACGCTCTGTACGGTAGACGATTCCACGGTTCTTGAAGGTTTAATTACCCAAGTTTGAGGGTTACTTTGTCGCAATGGTCGCCAAGGTGGAGGTAGACGCCGCAAGAAAGGAAGAGATGGAGAAGGTGGTTGTTGAGGATGGATCGGATGACTTCGATGACGACGCTCCTGGCCTCGACGGTGAGCTTACTGAGGAACAGAGGAAGGTTGCCGAAGCAGCAGGCCTTTAAGATCAGGTGGATAAGCAAGTGAAATAGAGTCGCTCGGTGAAAAAGGCTTGCAAGTTGTTCTCCAAACTTGGATTGAAATCGGTGACCGGCGTGCCGAGGGTTTGCATTCGCAAGTCGAAGAACATTCTGTTCGTCATTAATAAACCAGACGTATACAAGAACCCTGGTTCTGACACCTACATTATATTCGGTGAAGCCAAGATCGAGGATCCGTCGCAGCATCAACAATTGACTGCTATCGACAGAATCAAGCCCAGTGAGGATACCCCTGCTCCACTGGCCACCGTGCAGGAGGACAAAGATGATGGCACAGAGGAGGATGCCACTGGAATCGAGGAGAAGGACATAGAATTAGTGATGTCCCAGGCAAATACCTCCAGCAACAAAGCTATAAGGGCCTTACGATCCGCTGACAACGACATTGTTAATGCTATCATGAGTCTGACCATGTAGCACGATTTTGATACTCAACTACTGTTCCTCATCTTTGTTGCCCATGAAGATTACAGATGAAATTTCGGCTTTTTTAGTAAATTTCTTGTTAAGCTTCATGGAGGTGAAGTTTCTAGAGGTAGGCTTCCCTTGGCGATAAAGATACGTGACTGGTTAGCGGCAATTTTGTATTTGTATATTTTTGTATATTTTGTATTTTGCTGTACCTTGGAGTTCTGTAACAAATCGTTACGTCTAGGTAATGCGATTAACGAAAAGTTGTATCGTGATTGCCAAGTGGGTAGGGATACTGTTCGCAACGACCGTGCTAATCCATTCAGGTTTGGGCCATATCTCTTTCACGTTTTAGTGGCTATGTTTGACCATTAATGTCTTCATATTTTGTAGTTCTCACACCATGCTTTTTAAACGATCTATCCACTCATTTTTCATCCGTTTTGGTGGAACGTAAAGTGATAGGTGTTGTTCAAAAAAAAGTTGTCAAAGCGGATCGAGAAATGAGCACTCGTTCCCCTACGTTGAAACCATGACGTACCACAGTACAATTTTTAATCGTCCCCATACGCTCGCTACTGAGTATCGCGGAGCGTGCTGAGCTCGGCTCCAGCCATGCGGGAATGCATTGCTGCAATGCGGCGCGCGGCGCGGCCTAATGCAAAAGATGCAAATCGACCATACCGTGGGAATTTTCACGCTATGATCGATTTGCATCTTATGCATTAGGCGGCGCCGCGCGCCGCATCTGGTCCAAACGAGCCCTTAGGGCCTACGTGTGGCCGCTCATTTTCGACGTCTTTGCCTTAGTCTCCACGTTCCTTATTCCAATTGGCTTGCTTCTAGAGTTTGTCTTCAACGTCCTTGTTCTGTCTAGGTGCTTTTATCGTCTATTCTATCGTCCTCATCATAGCGAGCAAAAATAGTCGTCCAATCTTAACGAGATTGAACGAAGATCTCAAAGTCTGTTCATTTTTGAACCGTTATTATTTATTACGTTGCAACTCTATCCCACTGAGTGATTTATTGTTATTTTATGGCTGTCACCTGAGGTTGCGTCGTGTTTTGATTATATTAAAGGGTTTAATTACCCAGGTTTGAGCAGGTCGTAATAAACGTGGTCTCGGTGGTGTCGATTGCACCGTTTCGGATGATGCCAGTAAATTTCCCATCAGATTGCGAGACGAAAAACCAAGCTTTCTCAGGGATGACCCGCGCGGCATTTCCGGCTAGTTAGCACCACTACACATTCGACACCCTGCCCATAAGGGGCGCCATTGTTCTGACTAACGACGGTGATTATATCATTGCATTGTGTGCTGAATAAAAAAACAAATAAAAGGTAGACCTCCAACTGCTCAAGATTTTTTTCACCACCCTACATCAAATAATAACTGACCGGACCAAACCAACAATCAGCAGCAAGCAAATCGCAATCAAAATGTATTCTTGTGTCACCAGCTGACGTCGATGGCAAGACTTCATTGTGCTCTGAAGGAAAATAAATTTCTCAGATGTTGTGCAGTAATGAATATATCTACACTGACGGCTATACATTGTAATTGTGTTCACCAATCACAGAGGTAACGCAGGATATAGTTTGGTAGAAAACTAAAGTAGCCGGTTCGGATTAGCCTACTCTGAACGCAGCAGCTCATTCATCTTGTGGTTCGAATCGTAAATACATCTTGAATACGTATTATGCTTCGCAAGTAAGTGGCTGAAGTAATTTCAATGCCTCAATTTCACCATATGCTAAAATGTTAATCTATTTTCTGCTTCCAATAATAGCGAATAGCATTCTAGCAGTGAAATCGGAAAACTGTTGCTTAACCCATAACGTACCGAGGCCGTTTCGCGGTGGCTGGCCACTCAGACCGCGCGCGTAGGTCACGCGTGCGCCACGTGGTGGCGCACGCGGCCCCTAGGACAAATCTTATTGTCATTTGATGGTATTACCAATGTATCGCCAACCACAACCTTGGCGAAAGTGAACCAATCGAAACGAATCATAGATTGGGTGAACGCTGAGAAAAAAGAAACTTTTTTGGCATGTGTTTGGTGAGGATTGCTCCATGTACTCGACCAAGGCCTCGGATTTTGGACCTGATTGGTAGTGCACGGGTTATAATATGCTTGCTCTACTTATTGTTAGGTCGTAAACAGGTGATATCGGTGCTATGAGTTAATTCTGAGGCTTTCATCCAAACTATGATTCTTTTCGATTGGTTCACTTTTCGCTTCACAAGAAAACGTGCTTTTAGAGAATAGAGGTCTTTTGAGAAAGAGGAATTTAAGTGCTCCCCAAGGGGGTAGAAATCGCTTAGCTGGATTTTCGCAAAAAGCTAAGGTTTATTACACGCAAGTCGAATTGCTCCTAGTGTTCTCAAAGTCTCTGGAACCAGAACCTCCTAGGCAAAGCTTCAGTGAGAATGGTGGTCCTGAATGGAGTTTCCAGGGTGGTGGCCAAGTGCTATACTTGTTCCAAATACGCTAAATAAACATCAGATTCGTGATCATCAACCAAAAGGATCCTATAGGTAAAGTTCCAGTGGAATTGCTGGTCCTGGATGGAGCTTCCAGGGTGGTGGCCAAGTGCCACACTTCTACCACAGCTTTCACCGTACCAACGTATGTATCGTGTACTCCGTGGTTGGTCGGTCACATTCCCAACTAAAAACAACTCATAGAAAACATTTTGTTGCTCACAAGGGCGTGCGCCACATGTGGCGCACGTGGGCCGTATGGCCAGACAACGCGTGCGCCACCATGTGGCGCACGTGGTACGTTATGGGTTAAACCGTTGTAGGTTGGAACCATAATCAAGACCTGCACCCTTCTAAGGCAAAGGGAAAAAGATCAGTCGCCAACATGTAAAGGTGAACAGAGGAACCAAATCAAAAAATGCAAAGAAGTTGAGCTATACGCTCGTTTGCGTACCAATTCCTTGATGAGCACATAGTAAAGAGTTCCTTACCAACCTCGCCACTCCTCACCAAGATGGCGGGCTATTAAAAAGGCAAATGCTACCCAGTTTTCGGCATGGATATTACTGAGGATTATAAATTCTTTAGTGAACATAAAAGCCGTTTTTTAGGATTGCTTCAGAAATTAGAAAATGTTAGCTGCCTAGTTTTTATTATGAAATAAAGAAGTTGGGGTGTCATATTGTTGAAAACAATGAAAACGGGAAATCGGCATAAACGGAAACGTTTGATTGGAATCAGTCCCGCTACAAATGTCGGTCACAATACCTTATCTGTCACAAATCGGCATGCAAGGCCTTCCACCATTAGCGTAGCAGATTTATGCGTAGCATTTCCGGGGCGTTATAACTTCACTTACCTGTAAGAAGAACAACGTGTTTAAATCTCTACCGACCATGATGAACCGAAAATTTGATCAGGATTAGGAAGAGGCAGCGGACGCTGCAAATTTATTTAATTGAATGGATTATCACCATACGACACATAACTTTTGACCGCTGATTAAAAATGAAGTAGTGATAGACCACTTGCTTGGGGTGCAAACCAGTCAGGCCGTCAATTCGTCCGTTCTCCTTATCCCGAACCATTTTTTGAGCAATCTCTACCATTACTTTTTGAGAGAAGAATCAAGTGGTTTGATAGAACAGAGAAAAAAGACGGTATTCTACTGACAAGCTACACCGCGCTTCTACAACTACAGTTTAGGCGTTATCTTCCACAAATTGAAACGAAGCAATATAAATAATTGGTTATCCATATTTCAAATCATTATTATATAATCACCAGCCACTGCAGAAAGAATCCCCTTAAAAAAGTCTCGCACAATTACTGACCGAACCGAGGCAAGCAAATGTTTTCAACGGTGAGCTCCACTTCTTAACAAGACCTATGTGGTCTTATAGAGCTTGAAGCGTAGATCAACAGGCACTGCTGAGGGGCGCTGAATAGCCCCTGAGGTGAGAAGTCAAGCGGTCTTCAACATTTTGAAATTTTAGTAAATAAATATGGGAAGCGAATATCTACCGATTGGTGAAAGACGTAAATTCAGAAACTAATGTTGGATTCGTGATCAGCGACCCAAATAACCCTTACACACGAAGTGGAAATCGGGGAAACTACACCAGTCACTGCAGAAATGGTAGTGAATGCTGAGTTAAAAGAAAATCACCAGTAATTCATCAGAGACTCAACCTTGGGCAACTCTACCGACACCTGATTCGAAAAATTTCGCCCACACTTTGCTAATGAGACATCGAATAATGACTTACTACTGAACAATTACTGGCCGAACCTGACCAAGAACAACAATATTGACTACAAATGTCGTTACTGCTCCAAATGTTTTCTTTATTCTGACAAAATCGCATGAGCACCATTTGGTATCCAGCTGACGTCGATGGCATCCTTTCACGAAGGACAAGCAATTTTCTGCGGTAATGAATATAATACACAGAATCGTCTTGCCATCCCAAAGTCGACCTTAATGAATATAATACAAAAAATGTCACCTTGCATTTGTAAGTACAAATTCCCTAAATCAAAAGGAATCTCCAGCAAGTTAATAGTTTTAATAACTTCACTCAGCTTCTGCTTAATATAGCTTTATTCCGTTTGTTTGAATAAGTTTAGATTGAAATTGCACATAAAAACATTGTAAACATCGAGTAGACAAATGTGTTAGAAGGTGACGGTTCGATGTGTGTTGTTCAAATTAGTAGTTTGGAAATGCAGGGTGACCTACCTTTTTATCGCTGCTTTAGATTGACGAGTTCATGTAGTAATTGAAACGATCAATATATTAGAAGATGCTAGGTTATTTGCAAAACACCGACATCGGACGGGAATTGAGCCCGCGTCTTTCTGTTTCCGGCAGACTGCACTGACCACTGTGCTACCACTGTGCTAGGATAGTTTCGTGTGAATCGATCAATCTCAAAGACAATGCAAGAAGTGTGTGGTAGAAAACCGAAATTGGTCGGTTTGGATCAATGTACTCTAAACGCAGCAGCTTATTCGTATTCTAAATTGAATCGTGAAAGCATCTTCAATACGTTTTAGGCTCAGCAAATAAGTTGCTAAAGCCATTTTTCATTCTCCTAGAATAAAACTGCTGCATAGCTACTTACGCCTTTGTGTGAGAGAGACTCACCTCACTCAACATATAAATACCAAAATGTTAACATATTCTGAACTGGCTGACGCAACGCCTCATTTGTGTTCAATTCGGAATCGTAGAGGGTTGGTGAATTCGTGTTTGACTTATACAAGGACGTGCGTGGGCCAGCCGCTATACCAAATCTGTGTTTTTACCTTCCCAGAAATGTCTGGTGGTGATTTACCGAACACGTAGAGATGGAAGGCTTGGTTGACTAGGGCAAGGATCGATCGCTCGGACGTGCTTGTGTCTACAGTGTCCTGCCGCTGCACCACGCGGGCCCATGACAAAACTCGGCCACAACTCCTTATATAAGATATATGATATACCAACCTGTAGTAGCGGATTTCTGAACAGCGATTCTAGAGCACTACAAACAAAAAGTCTATTGAAACCATCACAGTTTTTGGTGTTCTGCTGTAGATAGGACATATCACGGAAAAAATTCAACGAAGAAGTCATGCTATTTAGAAGCTTCAGCCTCACCCACCCTTGGACTCTCACTCCAAATGGAAGCGCTTCTTTCAGGGTTTTAACAAGAGTTTATAATTACTATAGTAAACAAAACAACCGTAAACCGTAAACATTCAGTCGAAGTATAAACCACAATTAAGTATTTGAAACCCATACATGGAATCGATTGCTCCCCATTTCAGTAATTTTTTCGGTGTCGCATTTTTGTCATCTCACCGATTCGTATCCAAATAGAGAGTACAATTCGCGACTAAAGCAAAGTGCAACCTACGTAGCAGGCAAACCTTTCTGAACGAGAATAGTACAGAAAATGGTGAAACATTGTGAATGTTGGCAATGTTATGTGGGGTTTTGTATAGCTTTAAATGGCATTTGTAGTAGAAGGTAGGTATTTGCCCCGAATAGCAACTGAAGGCCACTGGCAGCTGTTAAAAACTCCAACGTGAACATACCTTTTAGATAATATGTAGAAACGGTGGAGAACTCATTTCTCATCTCATCAGTGATGAGGGGGTAGCCCCCCTACAGAAGAATGGACAAACTCTTGAGCTGTTTGTAGACAGCTAGAGCATAAGAGCTTCATCCGAAGACCAATAAAGGACGAGAAGTTTGTATTTCTGCACAATAATTTCACAATAAAAATGAATTAGCATTAATAACGCGATAAAAACCCAACAAAAATATTGGCACTGGTGTACATCTTAAATCGAATGGTAGATAGGTGCTGAAGACGTTACATAACAAATCATGTATAAACAGAACGCAGTTTGCTTTCATATTCCTTTTCGACGTTTTTCCGTCTCTTGTCCAAGTGATCTTGTAGCTGTTTTGCCGGTACAATGAGGCGCGGTTCGTGATCCCAGCGCATGGTTTCTGAAACGATTTGCATAATACCCCTTCACTAGCATAATCGTTAAGGACACTGACATTCTATTTGGCTAGCAATTAATTTCTTGGACTCTCAAGCATCTTCAACAAAGGAATTCTAAACAACAAAAGCAATTTTCTATTGAAGTATGGCTACCCCGAACGAGCAAATGTTTCCCAATTCTCACGTAGCCGCTGGGTGTGTGATAATATAGCACCATCAGTACCTCATTAATTTTGTTCAATTATCGCGAACTTTCTTACTTTTCCGACATTTGTCAAGGTCCAACGGTGTCCGCAGTGTGTGCATGAATCCAGAGATGGTAGCGCTTTCTAATTTTCTAAACGTAGAAGATAAATTCTCGCTGCAAGGGATTGACAAAAAAGATCTCAACAACTCGCCTTAGCTCTTCTTCAGTGGTTTTCTTAAGAGCACTTTCCTTCATGGAGTGGAACATAAAATCCATCTCGGGGTTCCAGTGACTGTTCGACAACCATGAATCTCGAGCCCATCCTTTTCCCTAAGTGATTGACCGCATAACTATTCAACATGCCACTTTCCGCTGCACCACAGGAATGACTATTGGAAAAAACTGCAAAATTCAAGCGGTCGCAAATAATAAAACCACCATGACACCCGTAGGTGATTTCAATGTGGGCCGTGCCTTAAGAAAGCGTAGGGAATTTTCCTTCACAGAAAAAGATCTCTTTGAATAACACAAGCTGTATATGCGGCGTGTCATTTTCACTACTTTCACTACTAATACAGTGTACCTCGGAGTGAAAATGACTATTTATTTGCAAGGTTCGCCGGAGCATGAACAAAAATTGGAATGGAGTGAAACCAAACGTATAAAACTAAATAAAACTAATTCGAGCAGAGTAGATCAATAACTCGACGAACATCAGCGAACATATTGCCGCACCGTCAAGAGAAGAAGATTCATCTTTTTTTCTATACAGATCACAAATAAAACATTACTCACATTAACACCGAGCTCAGAATGGAATGACACAACAGGAACATTTAAGGAGAAACGAGTACCAAATAAAGAAAACGACATCGCCAATGAGTATTGCTCAGCGACCAGCGACTGTGAGTTTACTAAGGAAGTTTTTGAAAGTCTTAAGCCACATGTCTAAGCAGCCTTGAGCGATTTGGAAACTGATCGCGGCTGCAACTCTATTTGAGAAAAAGTTGGACCTGGTTTTCGTGCGCGAAACATGAATTGCGAGCTCACAGAAGCCTCCTCTAGTCCTAGACGCAACTAATGTGAAGCACTTTCTAGAAGAGAGCCGTGAAGTCACGGAGGGTTTTAAAAGCTAGGAGATCTTTTTTATACCGCCTATATTCCAAACTGGATCATCCGAGTCTTAGTCACCTCTCAACCCCGTTTGGGATTGAATTATAGGGGATTATAATAGGGCCTGAATGAATTATGTGGTCATTTCAAAGTAACCCAAGTTTCCTGGTGAAGCTGCTTTGAACGCTTTCCGACAGGACGATGTTCTTCTTCAGGTGCGGATTAAAGACGGCCGTGCCGCAGTCGACTATCGGCTGCACATAGGTTTTGTATGCCTTGACGTGTAGATGCCGATCTTTAGATTTTAGCGCCTTGAATAGATTGTAAGTTCTAGCAAACGCTTTAGAAGCTTCGGCCTTGAAATGACTAGAAGGACTAGTCTCCCATTGGTGAGAAAACCCAAATGTCTAATTCCACTGAATTGCTTCAGAAGTTGTCCACTGACAGTAAAAAGAGGCTCGATCTGGCCCCTACCTAGAGTGAGAACAGCCGTTTACGAACGGCAAGAGGGAGCCCGTTGGCACCAGGCCACAATCTTATCCACACTTGGATGAAGAGAGAGACGACCACCTTGACTACTTACCACTCTATAGATTTTCAATTCGTCAGCATATATCGCGCAGGGAACCGAGGAGGAAACTAAAGCGGGAAGATCCGAGGTGTAAATCGAGAACAAGAGGGGAAGAGGACGCTCCCTTGTTGCACGCGGCTAGGGGTATCAAAAATCGATGACGATTCGTTTCTGACGATCCGGGGGAAAATCCAGACATACAACTCGAACCTTGTGGAAGGAGCGACCAAAAACGTGAGAAATTTTTTCGGAATCGTATTCCGTGGTAGAGAGAAACTTTTAATCCATCTGACGATCCGGGGGAAAATCCAGACATACCCTATCAACGGTAGTTCCGCGAATGCGATAGCATAAATTAACTTTGACAACGGTATCAATATACGATGCGGCACCTTGTCAAAAAGATTCACACAAATGGGACCGAACCATAAATCCCTCCACCGCCTTAGAGTAATCGAAATTAATAGCGTGAACATAATCTCGCTGGTATGGATATAGGCCAAAGCTTGGCATAGCCTCAACGACCCTCCTTGTTAGAGTAATCGAAATTAATAGCGTGAACATAATCTCGCTGGTATGGATAGGGACCAGACGATCAGTGGACCTACCCATGAAGAAACCATGTTGATAATCGGGGATAATCCGTGATTTTTCAATGTACTGCAGCACGTGTTTCTTCTATATTTAGCCGATAGCGGCAATATCCATGGAACTCTGCAACAGGTTTCCTTACGGAATACCAGGTCAAAATTTCCCTGCGACAGTGTTGCAGCGATGGCGTCCGCGTTTTTGACTAAGGAAAATACATTAAGCAGAAGACATTTAGTGTGACACATCAATAACATTCAACGTATAAGAGACATCGTGACACCGGGGGGGGCAAGCGGAGCCTCGCACCAGAGACAATCAATATCAGGCGAAGGACAGTTAGGTTCATGAATAACATACAACGGAGAATCCAGCAGTTTACCGTAGGAACAGGAACAGAGCGAGCATTAATGGCAGGTTTGGAGACTGAAGCAGAAATGATTACGGAGTTCGAAGGAGTGACGGAGGCCGCACCATCAGAATTTGAGGCAGTAGTATTGACGGCAGCAATCATAGCATTACTGGTAGAATTAGATAACTTCTTAGCCGCCGCTCCTCCAGCTCTCTTCCTTCGTAAGGTAGAGGCGTAAGTATGTTCGTTAACGAAAGAAAGAACGCAGGCGGGAGGCACGACCGACGGCAATTTCTTGGAACTTAAACACAACTTTAAGTAAACGACAACGATTGGAATCAGCGATGGCGGCGATCTTGAACAAGGCAAACATTGGATATTGAAAAGTCAATAATGGAATTCACGACCGTAACATCATCATAAGCACACTCAGTAGCAGAAATGGAAAACGACTCCGGCATACCGAATACCACAAACGACCGCCTGCGTTCAAGTTCGCTCTCGAAAGATGGAGATACAACATTAGAATCGCAAGGATGCGTGGGCATTGGAGATGGAGATTGAGGATGAGAAGCGAGAGAATTAGATCGAAAACCCATTCTGATATAAGAGTTGACGCAAACGAATATTTCCAGCCCGAAGGCCTGCATTATCCTCAGCAATCCTGACACACAGTTTTATCACAGATCGCAAATGATCTCTCGTTTCAATCAGCGATTCTAAAATAATTTGACGTACTGGAGGAAGTCGCTTGTAGCATAATCGATAAACGGCAAGCACATGATCTCCATCAGCCGTTCCAGGGTCCAACATTGGTCTCCTGCTCTTTCGAGGAAGAGCAGAGGAAGATCGAGATTGGATTTAAATGGCGAACAAGTGTTCCTTCTCTTAGGAGCAGACGTGATCGCAGAATGAAAAGAAAACAAGAGGCCGACGAGCAAGCACACGAAATCAACGAAGTTGAAAATCAATTGGACTGAGTTAACCTTTGCTCGTGGCGTGATGAAGACAGATTAGACGATCAGCGTCACTTGGATATCGCGAAGATCAGCGTTCACGACTTGGAGCAGTCGAGCCAACGGACCAGCGATTAGAATAACAGTACCGGCAGTAGAAGTAGGAGAGCCGGGTCGAGCAGAGTATTCGAGAATGTGAAAAGAAGAACCTCGGTACGGGCAGTCGGCGTAGCCCAAGAAGGTGCCCAGAGAGTTCTAGAACAGTCAGTCGGAAGATGAATACCAAACGCAGCCGCTCACTGGGGGCGCAGGCACGCGAATGGTTAACTTATTCCAGCGCAGTCTAGCCTTTAAAGAACTTCAAATCTACTATTCATATAGAAAAATGGAGCCGATTCGCTTCGATGTTTTTGAATGTAACAGTTCGTGCAATCTCAAATTTAAAAGGCGTTTTTTTTTTCAGAAATTTGGTGACCCCAGACCTCAAACTAGGATGGAGACAAAGTCTCTTTCTGCAAAACACTTCAATTTTGTGCACTTTCGCTGAAATAATTCAGAGGTATGGAATTTTGTTTGAAATATGGTTCTGTTCAACAATTTCTGCTGACAGCTATGCTGAGTAAACTATGCAAAAACTTTCCATACTAATATATTTACGTTTATAAATTGGTCAACTATGTATGGCTCGCGCTTACCTTTTCATATATAAAAATCTTTTTAAATGAAGAATTCTTCATTGCTTCCCTGCAGCACAAGGTATATGTCCATAATGTTCCATAGTCCACGGTATTGTTATACATTTTCCAACATCGTCGGAGAAGGCTCGAATTTGGTGCTACTATTTCAGTCATGTACATCTGAAACAAGTCAGTTTTAAGAATTTAGCCTCATTCGCACAAAAAACAGGACTGATGTCATGTTTTACTTTGTGCTTGCTATCACTACCCACTCTCACATCAAAAGCAGAGTGAATAATCCACCTCACTGCGATTGCTGTTTTGTTGGACGTTCTTCCATCACTACTGTTCTACTCTACTGGCTAATATGAATGCGCTTTTAGAAGGCTGCGAAGCGCCATACAAAGCATTCGCTTCAAATGCCGGATTTACTTGAACCGTGATATATCAGCTGTCTATTGGAAGAGCAGTTGGTACATTATATGCATTCTTACTACATTTCCCCGAAGACTTGTCGGAAACGAACGAACCACTTGATAGAACGGAATACACTGGTTTGGAATTCCCTCAAAATGTATGTGAAGCGCTGTTTGTGGTTGCTAACCACAAAACATCACCCCAACACTATTGGAGATAACATCACCCCAACACTATTGGAGATCTAAGCTAATTGAATGTTTGTACACTTACGTGTATCGCACCGTTGTCAGTTCCAGAAAATGGCACAGAAAGGCGATTTACAAAGTTTGCCCAGCCAAGCAAGAAGCCAATGGCGAACGGCGATTTCTTAGCCAAATACGTTCCTTCAATACGCGATCACACCTTATCTTTTCATTCTAAAATTTCAGTTCACCTGCCGTTATTTCAAAGTTGTAGAACCTGTCGTAAAATATGATATCCGCGTCCTTACGGATGTACTCTTCTATAGTTCTGAAACAACAGATACGTCACGTTTGTAAAGCAGGTGCTACACGCAATGTTAGGATACCTTTGTAGGCGATCAGCTTAAAACCTCAATCCCCTCATTAATTTCAGTTTTCCGAAAATGTCCAGTGAGGCGAGAAAGAATTGCTGGCTAAGGAATTTGAAGAGTGCGGCACCTGTTTTCGTTCACCACTCCAATGTCCGAATCCAAGAAAAGAATCCAACTGTAGCTATTATTTGCCAGAATCTGCGCCGTGATACAGTGCCTTTGAAAGAAAAACTGAAACTGTACGAGTCGTAATAAGAAGGATAACATTATCAGTATACAACTGAGTTGCCTTTGCTATCGCTATCAATTTGAATTCTTTACATCTCTGTTTTTATGTCTAAAATACCGCATTTCAAAAGGACAACACAGCGGAGACATAACAGTGTCCAACTTACATCACGTTGTGGGCATAAGGCTTTGTAATTGGTGCTGTTCACCAACAGGAATGTGTAGTCATTTTGATAAGCGTAGCATTTCAATGATTGCAATGCTGTTTTGTACAGATCGGTAGCGCCATTCACAATGGTGACGATGGCGATTTGTGGATGTTTCTAAATGACCATATGTTGAAACGGAATTCTGTTCTGAAGGCAAAGGTAAAGGCAAAAATGTCGGCTTGATCAGTCCTCTAAGGACGCGTCGCCGACTTCGTGCTCCATTTAGAATCTTACAATTAGAGGCATGGTGAATGCGTATTTAGCAGCAGTGTGCGGAATTTCCGTTTCCGTGTTCCAAAATCTGGCTTCCGGCCGTTTTTGGTCCTTCCGTTCCGCTCCCGCCTTCCGCCTGAAAAAGGCCAAACAGGGGGAAACGCGGAAGCAGAACGGAAGGGCCAAAAACGGCCGGAAACCGGATTTCGGAACACGGAAGCGGATGTTCACATCCCTGAACGGATACACCCTGAAGAAAAAACCGAAGAGCTCCACTGTGCACGCTAACAAAAGGAGGCTGAAGTTCTTGCTGACGTCGACACGTTCGAGAGGCTGACACATTCAGTACAGTATCTTCCCCGCAGGAACCTCGCAGTGCTTTCGGGATGAAACTTTTCAGGATGTAAAATGATCGAATATTTTGAGGAATCGCAAAAGTGTTTTTTCCAGATGGGTGGTAGCAAGTATAACGACATATTTGATAACACTGGCGAACATTTGATTTGCAAAGTCTGCTCTTGAGTGTCTTGAAAAACCCACGTAATCGTTTTCGGCTTGTAATTCTATTTTAAAAGCATTATTGTCTGTCGCGTATGTCTCTAAACGTTGAACGCTTTCACCAACATGTCACACATATTCTAGTGAACACAAATCGAGCATTCTATGGGTATCTTCAGAGAGAATGACAACATTACCCGTCTCCGGAGGGATTGAAGAATTCGTTAGCCCGGGCCGGGATCGATCGCTCGGCCGTGTAGGTGTCAGTGGTAGATAATCCTAAACCTAAAGCCCAAAATGTCAACATCTTTTGAAAACTGAAACACGCGCCGGTCACGGATTTCTGCTCAAGATCGCGACAAATCTTGGGTAGTTATAGTGGAAACGAAAAAGGTGACGGTGGTCACATTTTGTGGGCAGCTTTACAGTGGACAAAATGAATATTAGTACACTTATCCGCTGTTGCCTACCGCGATAAACATCAAAATAGAGCTGGAATGGCGAGCAATCCGCGATTCGTCAACGCTAGGGTGGGGAGTTATTCAGAGACGGCGTTTTTACGCCGTTATTTTTGATAAGCGTAGCATTTCACCAAGAACAACGCACTAGTGAATCCATAGAAATTGACCATACCCTGGGATATCCCACAGTACGGTCAATTTGCATGTATTAATACATGTAATAATACATTTTCTTTGTGCTCGCATAGCAACATCTTTTGCAATCGCATCCTCGATTTGCATTTTTCGCATGCCTTCGCGTCGCGGGTCGTACTCTAAACGATTCCTTAGGCACCCTACTGACACCGAACTTTCGGCTCGAAACGAGTGTTCTCAGGTGTGGCTCTACCACTCTGACGCAACATGATGGATACTAGGAACTATACGCCCTGACCCTACCAATGGCGCCGATGTGTGTCTTCAGAGTGTGCTGACGAACAATTTGACAGAACGAAAGCGGTGGATGAAGAAATATGTATTCAAGTCGTCCCACTTCTTTTCAGTACGCAAAAGCTCTACGTAATCTCAACAACTGACCCTGATTATACCATTCTAACGTTCTACAACACCGTTCTCGTCAAAGTGAAGATTGCCGCACGGCGATCCTACACCGCTGAAAATGTTGAATACTTCTCTCGAGAACATTGAACAGTCGCCCTTTCATCAGAAATGAATTGCTTTCTGACGCACGACACAGGCTCAATCGAACCAATGTTTTTGAAGGCTACAGCTCATGCGTTTTGGTCTCAAAGTCAACGTGATCAAGATGTTGTCCAGATATCGGCAGAAAGAAGTAGGAGTCCAATCGTACATGCTGAGAGCACTACTTGACTACGTGTCCAACTACGAGTTTCTTCTATCTTAAAGTATGCTTCAGAGTTGTGGGCGTCAGACAAATCAACGACATCGTTAACCATAGCGGCGGGGTTTCCTTGGCGTTTATCTAACCATAGCGAGCGCTTGGAAAAGTGGTAGAAGCATTAGTAGGAATCACTGATAGCATTGTTGCATCGTGTTCATGAAAACGTGAAACGATTTTTAACGCTCACTGAGGCTGTACATACACATTTGAATAATAAAGTGGCCCAGATACAATGGATCCAGCACAATTCTAGTTCCTACCTGTACCTCGTGGTATACAGTTTGTTGGGCGAAACTTGTGGCGAAGAAGTTTGTTGCGAATGCGAGAGCGGGTCATTTGGGAAATAGCTATTTTCCTGGTACCTTCATC